>OX101813.2:21987277-22280921 GCA_944452925.2 Chrysolina oricalcia | reverse complement strand
ACTAAGTCCATTTTCGGTGATACCGGAAGTACAACAGATTTCGCTTTTATCTCAAAATATCACATATTTCAGTTCTTCAATTTTCTTGCGGATCATTTCTCTCAGAAATAATGGTTGCGCTAAGTGGCGTATATATATATATATATATATATATATATATATATATATATATATATATATATATATATATATATATATATATATATGCAGAATCTGTAAGATGAAAACAAGAGCATTATCATCAAATGTAGAATGTCGAATGTGAAAATACCTACCTACCTTTAAATTCCATAAAACAACATCAGAATCTCTAGGTACTATTGTCAGTAATGTCACAAATTATTATCCAACTAAGCTAACACGCACTTTTAAGAAGCTCGATGTTAACTGTCGCGTCGCTCCCGTTCGGCGCTCATCACCTGAAGTATCGAAAGTTCAGGTCATGTACATTGTTGACATATTATTTTAAAATCTGCAGACATCCAGAATTTTTCTTGAGGGGGCAATTGCCCCCTTGCCCCTATGTATACGCCACTTAGCGCAACCATTATTTCTGAGAGAAATGATCCGCAAGAAAATTGAAGAAATGAAATATGTGATATTTTGAGATAAAAGCGAAATCTGTTGTACTTCCGGTATCACCGAAAATGGACTTAGTTTTGTTACTGCCGAAGTGCTTTAAAAAATTATTAGATGATGTCAATACAATATATTTTTTTTTCAATCGCGGATAAATTTGTTTCTTATTTCTTTATAGGAACAACGTTGATTATTTTTTGGCTAGTTGGCTATATTTGTGATGAGGAAGCTAGGAAATCGAGCCTAATAGTCACCTACTTTACCATTAAAGTTCAGCAATATTTGCAAATAATTTTTTAGTCGATTAGTGGAGATCAGAACATGAGCTAAAATAGTCTTATTCTGGGGTTAATGCCCAGCTATTAATTTTCCAGGACCGGTATGACTCAAGCAATATTCTACAAAATCTTTACTATTAACTCTGCTAATTCCATATTCCAGTATGTCAATCAGAATGGGTTGAGGAAAAAACTACATATACGTTATAATTTTTCCGGATGTCCAGGGCCAGTTTCACTCCAGCATTAATTCCCAACTTCCTTATTATGGACTCTGCCTTTGTCATATTCCAGCACGGTGATCAGAATAGAGTGTGGAAGGAAAATACATAGTTAAAATAATTTCTCCGGTCGTCCAGGACCGGTGTCACTCCAGCAATTATCCTCAATTTCCCTATTAGGGACTCTGCCATTATCATATTTCGGTGCGGCAATCTGAATAGGATGTGGAAGGAAAATACGTGGTCAAAATGATTTTTCCGGACGTCCAGGGCCGGTTTCACTCCAGCAATAATCCTAAATTTCTCTATTGTGGACTCTGCCTTTATCATATTCCAGTGCGATAATCAGAATGTGTTGAGGAAAATAGCAATACGGTCGGAATAATTTTTCCGGGCGTCCAGGACCGGTTTCATTCCAGCAATATTTCTGAACTTCCTTATTGTCGACTCTTTTACTTTGATATTCCAAGATGTCAATCAAAATGGGTTGAGGAAAGAAAAAAATTATTTCGACTGTGTGTTTTTTTTCCTCAACCTATTCTGATTTCCGTACTGAAATATGATAGTGGCAGAGTTCACAAGAGGGAAGTTGAGGATTATTACAAGAGTGAAACTGGCCCTGAACGCTCGGAAAAATTATTTTAACAATGTGATTTTCTTCCTCACCCTATTCTGATTACCTTGCTGGAATATGATTATGAAAAGTCCATAATAGGAAAGTACAGGAATATTTCTGGACTGAAACCGGCCCTGGACGCCTGGAAAAAATATGTCGGTCGTGTTTTTTTCCTCGACCCATTCTGATTAACATACTGAAGTATGAAAATAGCAGAGTCCAAAATAGGGATGTTGTAAAATATAGCTTGAGCCATATCGATGCTGGAAACCCAGTAAAAGACTATTTCAGCTCATGTTCGACTGAAAAAAAAAACAAATACAAAATTGTGGAACTTTATTGATAATAGTTTCTTTCTGGAATAATTTTGATATAAACCAGTTCTCACAAATTACACTCACTACTTGAGCAAAATTAGCCATGATAACCTAACCCTATTATCATTATTATATTGTTAACATATTTCGCAATTATATCGCTCAAGGTTGGCGATATTTGACAGAAATTTTCATAGACGATCCTCTCCTGAAATATCATCAATACCGTTAGCGGTCCCATCGAGATTGACCCGTCGAACTCAGTCTTCACACCCCTTTGTTACTGCCATAGGAGGTATTCCCTGAGGCATACAGACTGCATAATCAACTCATAATAAAAAATTGTCATCGATTTCCTAGCTATGTTTGAAATTGGTTTAAAACCGTTTGTAAAATTTCTACTGAACAGACATCCTGAGGGCGCGCTGGTGTCGTTTACCCCAATAATCACTCCCTACGTCCGTAGGGTAAGTGACTATTGGGTCCGAGAATCATGTGCTCTGAGCAGACGGAGCGAACCAAGGATGACGGCCTTCTGCATTCGTGCGGCTGAGATTTCTGCCATATTACGGCAAGCCGTAATTCTAGTTCGAGAGCAGTGTGTCCATCATTCCACCAAGGACTCCTATGATCAGAACCACCATTTTAACAGAGTGGTTTGGGTAGAGGCTGCGGAGTTCAAATAGTAGATCTTGATATTTAGTCCATTTTTCCTTTTTCCAACGATATTCAATTCGCCTGGAGTGTAAAACTCCATGACGAAAATCTTCCTACATTGGTGGTCGAGGAGGACAGCATCATGCTTATTCCCAAACAGCACAAAGCAATCCATGGGATATACAGAGGATATCTGTCCGAGATTAAGAACTATCCCTAGAATATATCCAGTTTGTACCGGGGATATTCTGGGGATAAAGAGGTGGGACTGTTTTCTACATCCCACAGGTAACCGAGGAACATACTTTTCCATATCCTAGGGACAAATATAAAAGATCCGTAGGATATACTAAGGATATGTCTTAATATTTTAAAATATTCCTGGGATATATGCATTTTGTATTAGGGAATCGCTGGGGATATAGGGGTGGAATGGTTTCCTATATCCCAATAATAACCCAAGGCATTATATAAACAGTATATACAGTACAGGTTGTTCAATACATGATAGATGTATCCATCTTAAATGAAAGGGTTAAAATTGGTTTGAAATGAGAGAAAAAATTTGAGATAACTGAGTATTTTATATTTTATTGAACATATTTTTGAAATATTCTACTGGTACTATATTGTTATTCTTGTTATTGTACATTCTGCTCTGGTTCTGCTGGTCCTTTCCTCGACAATCTGTCTTTGGCATGTCTCAGCCAACTTTTTACAGCTTCTTCAATGTTTTTTTCGGATGTCACGATATGTTTATTTTTCAAAATTGCTTCTGAAAGGACATTTTCGATTTTCAAATAAACCAAAAAAAACTGTTTTACTCACCAATTGTTGCTTTAGCAAGAAATGAATGTTTGAAGATTTTCTTTCCTTTTAGCCCATGCCAATTATATTCTGATGCAACTTCATCTGATAAAATCCTTGAATGGATCCTTTTCACACAGTCATATACTGTGTTGCCACCAATTTTTCCCAGTTACACAACCTGTAATTTGAAAATAATGCAATTTTATAACAAGGATAACACTATGATTGTGAAGGAGAAAATTAATCTCATCAAAACGAGATTATATTAATATTATAATTATAGACAAACAATATAGTAGCATACTTACAAATTTTTCATATTCTTTTTTATTTTCAAGAAGTTGGTCCAAATTTTCAAAAGATGTAAGGGAATCTGTTGGAAATTGATAAAGGAATTCTTCCTCTGCTACTTTTGGCAAATCTAAATTTTTCTCCGGTAAAGTTTCTCGGATACTTGCAATATCTTCACCGATTTGTTGAATTTTCAAGGTAAGAGTACTCAAAACTTGAAATTCAAACTCTTTATTGTTCCTTGGTTCTTCTCTATTTTGTGGAATTGAAACTCTAAAATAAAGCAAAACGTGATAGTGTCCTTTGTGGAATATTTTACAATGAACATGCAATGTACTTCACAGCCAAACTGTTTTCCCCCAAAACAACCTTATCTGTTGAAAGTTTCCTCCTTCTGATATTTATTAACCCCACTAATTTTTATTTTCATAACTCTCATACCCTCGAAAAGATTAAGAAACACTTTTATTAAAAAGTAATATAATTCTTACTATGAGAGGATCCAGCAGAGAGATTGTTTTTCTTCTCAACCTGAGGCTTCATCTTACTTTTGTTGTTCATGTCCTTTTTGGAGAAACCTACAATCAAAATGTCAGTAATGATAGTAATTACCACTGAATATATTTTAATATGATTCACCTTCTGGGACTTGGGGTAACTTCTGCTAGAATTCATTCTCTGAAGAGTTACTACAACTACTCAATACTTGTTTTTTATTACTCTTTTTGCTTCATTTTCGGAGCAGTCCAAAGTGAATTGAGCCCTTTCACAGGCATTACGGGCCTTAACAAGATCATCTGAAATATAAATGAAAATATAAAAATTTGTTACTTTTGAGCTTCAAAGAAGGTAAATTTTTTTCAATAATTGGCTTATTTGCAAGCCTTTCATAGATTTAATGAGTGCTGAATAAAGCTACCTCTGTATATTCTTCAAATATTTATATAAAAATAAAAGAAATGAAATAATTATCCTTACCATATATTTTATTTTTATTTATCATCCTTATGGGATGGAGATCCCAATCATCAACAACTTTATATTTAGGGCCCCTAAAGGTTGGCCAGTAACATTGGTTCCCATAAATCCATTGCTGGGGGACAACTTCCACTGCATTTTCCAGAGTAAAATTTGCTATTACCCACATTTTTTATTGTTTGTTCAACTCTATGAGATGATCCTGAAATTGGTCGAAGTATCATCAATTTGAAAAAACTTGTAACAGGTTGAAAAAATTATAAAATGCATTCTAGAATGGCTAATATATTTTATTCTTATATAACTAAGTATTTTAATTCATTCTCTTCAGGATTGACTTTATATGAATTGCAAATTAGTCCATGGTATCGATAACACCAAATTGAATTAATATTCAAGGCTGACAGCCAGTTTGAAGTTTTCAAATATTTGTTAAGAACACTAAAATATCATTATCATCTACCTATTTAACATGGTTTTATGGAAATAAAAGATATTATTATTATCATTATCTGGATACTTAATAGTGAGCTAACTCAAAATGAAAGTTGATGTCTTTGATTAATCGAAGTATGGTGGGTCAAAGTTATCTTTGTAGCACTTTTCCAAAAATATTCGACCCACACATAGGTACCCGTTGTAGAGGTTCATTGAAGTGGGCTGTCTTTGGTTTATCAAGGAAGACAGCTTTCATAATTATTTATAAATAATCCTGTCTTAGAAGTTATTTTCTTATTCTTCTATGATTCCAAATGTAAAAGAGGTATCACATCGTAACAACTATCTGCCATGGTTGTTAATTTAACATATTTGAAATCTACTTCTTCAACACACCAAAATATCAAAGGGCTCAAATTTTTCACTTCATATATGAGTATATTGGATGAATTACAGGGCTTAGTAAAGAAATCTTCAACAATTTCAAATTTTCTACCAATAACAACAGTGTTTCCATTATGGGAAGCAAAATTTTCAAATTCTATTATACTGCCATCTTTTAATCTACCACAGTTATTGGGATGTTTTGATTTTGATTTAAACTTCTTGAATTGGTATTCTAGAAATTGTGGGTCTTGACAATTTTCAATGAGAGGTCCATTTTGATGTTCTTTCAAAGGTTGGCATTGGAACTCTGATAGACCCTGTCTCATTGTGAATATTTTTTCTGATTCTTCAATACGTCTAGCAACTTGTGGCAGTGGTTTATCAGATTTTCGGATATACTTTTTGAGGAACTGCATGAAATTTTCAAATGGGAACGCACTAAAGGTATCAAGAGCGCCAAAATTATAAATATCTTGAGAAACATGTAGTAAATTGTGAATGTTGTGGGAGATGAATTCATTGCAATATAATTTGGCAAACGTTTCAACAAAAAATACCTTTAATGAATTAGCGTTCTCTATGTTATCATGATTTATTTGGTTTGAACACATAATTCTGACTGATACATGCAAGGACAAAAAATTTAAATATTTTTTTTTACCGAGAACAGACTTTAATACCACTGGACCTGTATATAAAAGGAATTGACGGAATTCAGTAGCTTTCCACCGTTTCGCTTCATTTAGTGAACGAGGTTTTCTAAAAAATTCTATCGGTATATTTGAAGATTGTGATTTCAATGAATCCGAAATTTGAGTGATCTGGTGAAAGGACAGTTTAAAAGGAGGTTTACCACACATCCACATTGATACTAGTAGTTTTTTTGTGACCCCCAAGCATAAAAGATGCATATAATCAAGTGGAAATGAAGTTACAAGCCTAAATTTGGAATCTCATGTAAAATACTAGTGCCTGTGTGATGTTCCTCCTGTTCCTTAGAAAGAAAATCTGCATCGGTTCTTTCTCTGAAATGGATTTCAGGAAAACACATCCTGTTATTTAGGTATTCACCTTCCTGAAAACATTCCGTGCATGAAAAATAGCCTGTATGGCTTTTGATGCATTTTACATAAGATTTTGCTCGGGCATCACAAATAAAACCTTTTATCTTAAATGGCAGTTTCTGATTATTATGAATTATTCCATTTTCTGTTAATTTTATAGCATCATTCACAAAATCCCTCAAAAATAAGTTTGGATCTTGTGGCTTTTCATATCCATGATATATTCCAACAATACCAACTAAATGCTCAACAGAAAAAAGTGAAATCAGAATGGGATAAAATTGGCTACCAGAACTCTTACTCAGTGGTAGTCCATCAATGTTAACACAGACTTCACAGTTAGCAATATTTTTTCGAGAGGTATTATTTAACAAGAAATTCACAGCTCGCTCCAGTCCAAAATGATAATACTCCCCAGGATGTACTGTTTTTATTATTGTCTGCCGAGGAGTATGAAGAAGAGTTCTTGCATCAATAGGTAAATCAATAAAGTGAGGTTTTAAAATTTTCAATAATTCCCCTAGTGCAGAATGATTTACATTATTCGAAATGGCCCATTCCCCTATTTGAATTTTCAAGTTAGAATCATTGCGCTCAATCTGTTTTGGCATTCCATCGAGGTTATGCCCAGTTTTTACCACATGTTGAGGTGGTTCAGAACTGAAATCAGTTTCATTGTCAAGATGACCATCGATAGGAAGAAAGCAAGCATCATCTGAATGAAAATCTGTTTCGCTACACTGACTTGATAGTAGATAGATTGGTTATATGGGATGACCCCCCTCCTTTTTTTTCTCTGGCCAATCAGAACGAATCTCATTTTTTGTGTCCACAAACCCCGCCCACAGACACACCTCTCTTTTTTCAAGGAAGGGGAGCAACCACTACCAAATATTCACGCCCCCTCGTAGAACCGCCTTCTCAAATCGTAGGACTACACAGAATTTTTTTTCTTTCAAGAAAAACATTTAATATTATGCAGAGTCATTTTCAGAAGTATTCGTTGAAAATAAAATACGCCCTGTATATGCCGACACTCTAGTAACAGACATTAAAAATGACCCTAGCGGCTGCAGGTAGCTTCCCACCGAAATAAAGTTGATGGCCATTTATAAGAATGGTGACGACATTCTACGAAATTATGTATACTTTCCAAGAATGAGGGGGTAGTTCCGATGATAATTTTCATCTATGAATGAGAAGTAGATACTATTAGGTAGAGAAAAAGGGAGATGGTTGACTTTGAATGTGTTAGCACGAAAATTTATCTTTTCTGACCGAAACTCAGACTAGAGTTATTTGAATGCGAGTAAATTCCAATGTTAATTTTATTCTGAAGGAGAAATGGAATCGACAATTTGAGGGATGTGGTTGGATTGTTTTAAATGTGATTAAAACCATAAAGGTATGTTATTGGTTTTATTTGGATAAAATGATTTGCAGAAAGAATGATGCTTTATTGACAACTATAATGACAAGACATCTTTTTCTAACACACACGCTCTTGATTTCAATTTTTAAAATTGTTAAAAATAGGTTGCGTGCGTGAATAATTGTCCGGGTATCTCTTCATTGCTACGGCGTTATTGGATAGTGTTGGCGTAAACATACTCCCCGCGTTGAAAGAGGTATCTTTTCAAGAAGAACTGGGAAGTGGACAAATCTTCTGGAATCCCCTTTTAAGGACACCTGACATTGTTTTAATCGACGCCACTCTAGCTACTCTATCAGGACCTTCGTGCAGCTCGCATATCCTCCCTAGTATCCATTGAGTAGGCAGAGTATGTTCTTCTTTAATCAATACTAGGGTGCCTTCAGTTAGCGCACCTTGACTTGATTTCCACTTGGTTCATCGCTGTAGCTCGGCAATATAATCGGCCTTCCATCGCTTCCAAAATTGTTGACTTATTTGCTGGAATCTCGACAATCTGTCTGTATTGATATCAGTGACATCTTGATCTGGTGCAGCAGTAAGTGTTTTCCCAATAATAAGGTGGGCCGGGGTCAAAGGTCCGAAATCGTTAGGGTCTGAGCTCAATGGGCAAAGAGGACGCGAATTCAAAATTGCCTCTATTTGAGAGAGAATAGTGGAAAATTCTTCGAATAATAATGGAGTATTTGAAATAACCCTTTTGAGATGATGTTTAACACTTTTGACCGCGGCTTCCCATAGACCCCCTAAATATGGCGGTATAAAACGCCACTCTATGGCTTGAGAAGAGGCAGTGCCTATTATTTCACTATTATTATGCTCAAGAAATTCCCTCAACTCGCGTTGAGCCCCGACAAAATTAGTTCCGTTATCAGACAGAATTTTAGATGGCTTGCCTCTTCTTGACACAAAACGATATAACGCTTGAATAAACGCTTGTGAGGACAGACTTGAAATCAGGCTTGATAGGCATATAAACAAACCTATGTAACACTTGGTTGAATGGCAGCCTCTTCCCTTTCTATCTTTGATAGTAAAAGGACCTGCGTAATCGACACCTACTACAGTAAACGCGCTAGAGGGGCAGACTCGATCGCGTGGCAAATCGGCCATGATCGGTTGAATTGCTTTTGCTGTATTTAAAACATGTTACACATTTTTTCACGGTATGACGAGCTAAATTTCTGCCCGCAATAGGCCAACAGACTTCTCTAATAGTCTCCAAGAGAAGCTGAGAACCTCCATGTAAAAGGCGTTTATGCTCATGAGAGAATAACAACTTGGTAAAATGATGTTTTGAATGGATCAAAATATTGTCAGAATCTAGAAAGGGGCTGAAATGCACTGTTTGACTTTATAGCTTTATTATTTTGAAATTCTTATATTTCTGAAAAGAAAGAATGATGTTGGCAAATTTTAATTAGATAGTTCAATGCACTGGTCAATTCTTGTACCTTGAGAGGGCCTGTGTTCTTACTATGTTTGTGAAGACAGTTGTGCTTAAACCGTAGAATATACGCAGTAGCTCTCTGCATTCTAGAAAAAATTGAAAACCTCTCAAATGGAAAATTCAATTGGAAAGAAGTAACATTTATTAAGACATGAGACTTAAGATCAGGTATGTCAATGGTTTCATTTGAAGATATAGGCCAAGATGACGAATTTTCGAGAAGCCATGATGGTCCGTGCCACTACTGCTCACAGTCTAGAATTTCACTGGGATAAATTCCTCTGGAAACAATATCCGCAGGATTATCATGAGTGGGAATGTATCTCCATTCCACGTTTTTAGTAAGAGATTGAATATTTGCTACCCTATTTGCAGTGAATGTTTTCAATAAATTCGAACTTGTGCGTATCCACGCTAGAGCGATGTTGAGTCTGACCAAAGAGTAGAAGACTCAAACTCCATTTTCATAGAGACTTTGACCTTGTCATACAATCTTGCTAAAAGTAAGGCTGCACATAACTCCAATCGAGGAATTGTTATGGTTTTTATTGGTGCAACTTTAGATTTGGCACATAGTAAGAATGTATGAATATTGCCACGTGAATCTACGCTTCTCAAATAAATGCAAGCTCCGAATGACTTTTCCGAAGAGTCCGAAAATCCATGTAATTGAACCGAGGAGGCATCTTTGCAAATTGCTTGCCTATTTATTTTCAAATTATTTAAAATTGGAAATTCACGTTCAAACTTCGTCCAACTCTCTAACATGGCACCTGTTATTGAATCATCCCATGAACGTTCGTCTGCCCATAGCCTCTGCATGAATTGTTTAGCTAATATTGTACAGGGGCTGACTAGGCCTAACGGGTCAAATATTTTTGGAATTATAGATAATACATAGCGCTTAGTAACTTTGGTTTTCATAGAATTCAAGTTAATATTGTACATAAGTTCATCATTTTTACAAGACCAGGTTAATCCTAGTGTTTTCATTTTGTTATCGTTAGTAAATTGAAGTATATCGTACTTGGATCCATGAGAAGTTACACTCTCAAGACAAGCAAGATTATTTGTGCTCCATTTTCTGAGTTGAAAACCTCCCGATTCAAGAGTTTTCGAAACAGATTCGCATATATGTTTAGCTTGATCAATTGTAGATGCACCAGTCAAGAGATCGTCGACGTAAAAATCGTATTTAATTATATTGGCTATATCTGGCATATTGTTTTGTATTTCTTCGGCCAGACTGAATAAACAGCGTATAGCAAGATAGCTTGCAGAAGTCTGACCATATGTAACCGTGTTTAACGTGTACATATTCAGAATTTCGTTCGGATTTTCACGCCAGAATATTTTCTGTAAATGTCGTTGTTCGGATGCAATCAAAACTTGCCTGTACATTTTAGCAATATCTGCTGAAATGACATAATTGTATTTTCGGAACCTCAAAATTATTGAGAGCAAATCGTCCTGCAGAACTGGTCAAACTGCTTGAATATTATTCAAGGACAGACCGTTGCTAGATGGTGAAGAAGCATCGAATACCACCCTTAGTTTTGTGGTTAAACTATTCTCGTTTATAACCCCGTGATGTGGCATAAAGTATTCAGAAGGGGAACCTTTGTAGTTTCTTACCTTTTCGTTAATGAGAGTCATATGGCCGAGGTCTCGGTATTCACACATGAAGTCCTTATAGCGATCGTATAGCAAGGTATCTCGCCGAAATTTGCGTTCTAATGCAAACAAACGTTTTTCAGCTTGAAGTCGTGACTCTCCCAAAATTGATGGGTTTTGTTTTAATGGCATAGTGACTATGAAACGTATACTTGCGTCCCTGACTGTACTTTTATTGAAATTAGTTTCACAAAATTGTTCAATCTCGGATAATTGTTTGCAACCTTGAAGTTCTTCGACTTCCCAAAATTTAGATATTGCATCAAGTAACCCTTCATTCACACTCTTATGGCAAGAAATTTTAGTTGACTCTTTAATACTCAATTGCCCTGATACTACCCATCCTAACAAGGTTTCATATAATAGTGGCATATTTTTACCTAAAGACATTTTATTTGCACCCAAAATTGTCCAAAATATATCGCCACCAATGAGTATGTCGACAGGCATAGGCTTATTAAATAGCGGGTCAGCCAAAGTTATATTGTTTGGAATTGTCCACTGTTTTGTGCTAAATCCACAACTTGGCATCACACCTGTGATTTTCTTCAACACATAGCAATTACAGATTGATTCAAAATCACTATGCATTGACCTAATCAATACCCTACACCTTTTATCAACATTTGAATTGGTGTTTGTTATACCAAAAATTGTTAAATCGGTTTTGTGTATGTCAATACCCAATTTTTCCTGCAATTGTTCTGTTATGAACGAAGTTTGCGACTCACAATCCAACAGTGCTCTGATTTTATGAAAATTATTGAATTTATCAGCAACAAGTATACACACAGTTGATAAAATAACCTGTTGAGGAATTGAAATCGCTACGCCACTGCTCAATGCAGTCGAAGTGTCTGGTTCTATATTTTCCGTGACATTTGATAAGCTCGCCGCCTGCACAACCTGATTTGTATCATGCAGAATTGTATTGTGCCATGCTTTGCATTCTTTACAAGGCCCTAATTTACATCTTCTTTTTGAATGGCCAGCTCTCAAACAATTATAACATAGATTCGATTTTTTTACAAAATCTCGTTTTTGTGATAGGTTCAAGTTCAGAAACTCTTGGCATACGTGAATTGAATGATTCTTCTTACAATAAGCGCAAATATAGTTAGCAGAAGACAAGCACTTTATATTGTTATGCTTTGAATACTTATTTAGTGTAGGATTGCCTTTAGATTCCTGCTTATTCATATGCAGGTTATTTTTTTACTCTAAAGTAACTATAAAATCAGCACGTCTTTGCAAAAATGATAAAAACGTCTCTATGGTCGGCGACTCTTCTTGTTTTGCAGTTTCTCTTTCCCACTCTAAGTTAGAAACTGTATCTAGTTTACTAGTAAGCCAAAAAATCATCAAAGGATCCCAATTGTCGATATTTTGTCCCAACTGTTCAATAGAACCCAAATGTTTATTGATATCATCCGTTAAAATTTGAATTTTTTCGGAAGTTGGTTTATGTATGTTTTCAATGGAAAAAATTGATTGATATGCTCATAAATTAACTTTTTGGTATTGTCAAACCTACTTGTTATTGTAGTCCAAGCTACTTCATAATTGTCTGCCGAGTATTTAATTTTTGATATAGAAGCGGCTGCAGTTCCCTCAAGTGCACTGCGCAAATAGTAAAACTTCTGTATATTGCTAAGTTTTTTGTTATCGTGAATTAAGCTTTTGTAAATGTCCCTGAATTCTAGCCAGTCCTCAAATTTACCGTTGAATTTTGGTAAAGAAATGTCAGGCAGTTTTATACCGTCCATAGATAAATTACTTGAATGTACTGAATGTGAACTAGAATGATTCGATTGGACATAATTAGTTTTTTCAGTATATTTTTGTGAAATACTTTTAGATAGTGCTATAGCATCATAGTAATAAATTTCAAATTGTTCCCTTTCCTTCAATTGTTCGTCAGTTTTGGATTCATCCTCTAGCAACTCAATTTCAACTTGATATTCATTAAAGTCATCTAAATAATTTTCAGCATTAGTTAACCTTTCATTTAGTTTGATGATATCTAATGGATCAAGTTCGGTTTTGCCAGAAATCTCTTGCACAAAATTGGTAAAAATTGTTAGTATACTTTTCACCGCGCCCCGTTTCCTAATTATTTGCTTAAGGTCCTCCATTTATTGATGAATAAACCAAAATCTCTCACAAATAGCACAAATTCAAATTGCAAAGGAATAAAGGAAGGAATGAAGGAAGGAATAAATTGGGAACGCCTCACCGGTAGTACTGTTTCTCGCTTGGAATGGCTTGGATACTTGTTTATTGTGGTCAGCCAGCTGAATTATTGCAGCACCTACGTGACGTTTCATTCAATCCTTGTCTGGTCCGCTCATTCGCTTCTTCCCGCTGCACTTTTGACTTTGTATTGTTGCAGCGCGTTGTAAATTGTAGAATTATAGTTTATTATAGTTTATTCTTACTGGTTTTATAGTATATCCACTCAAAGGACCATATGTTACTGTTTTTATTTGGATAAAATGATTTGCAGAAAGAATGATGCTTTATTGACAACTATAATGACAAGACATCTTTTTCTAACCCACACGCTCTTGATTTCAATTTTTAAAATTATTAAAAATAGGTTGCGTGCGTGAATAATTGTCCGGGTATCTCTTCATTGCTTCGGCGTTATTGGATAGTGTTGGCGTACACAGGTATCTTATCTCTTCATTAATAGTAAGTAATAGGTCCGATGATATTTTATTCAAAATGAAAAATACCAACTCGTAAGAAACACATTTATTTTATACTACTCTTTCTTTGTAAAAAATAATCTAATAGTAATCTAAGTCTAGTACATGCTAAAAATAGGTGAATCCAAAAAAATAGCAGGAACCTGGTGCCATTCAGGTTTTCTACCCGGCGGATACTTGATGTCAAAAAAGAGTAGTATTTACTCCATAAGAACACCATTGTATTTTTAAGAAAAAGATCCGTGTACAATTTCATGGTATTCAGTTTTCTTCAGAGAACTGGAAGGTCAGAAAAATAGTCGTGTGTAATTAGGTGGAATACCTTTGCACCTTTTTGAGGCAGTTTTCGTGTTGTTTTGTTTCAAGAATTTATTTGGTCACGTGGTTTTTGTTCTAGTCTGGTAATTAGAAGTGTGTTATTATAAATAACGAATTTCTAGATTACCGTAATATTTTCCTTCGTCGTTCAATTATGTTGAGACTGCAAGATTTCCAACTTACTATTTAGTAACTTATGTCAAGCGTCATTATTGTTGATTATCTTGATTTTGTGATGACACTCGCTTACTGGATTAGTTATTGATCTATTATCTATAGACCACTCATAAAAACCACTATGATTTTCATTCAGTTTCCCTATAAATCCTTCATGAGTACTTTTCCAGTTAACGAACATACAACTCTTAGTTTCCCCGACCTGATCGTCTTTGTTTTCAATGTTATTCATCTGTTTTTCGTCTGGTGTTCACCCGAAAGTTATGATAACTTCCTAATTTTTTTCATCTGTGACTCAAGATTCCGTCGCTAGAAGAAACAAACTGTAACAGTGTTTATAAGAGAAATACAGAGAAGAAAATGAATAGAGCAACAGGCGGGAAGACAGGGAGGCATGCAGGCAGGCAGACAGGCAGGCAAGCAGACAGGCATGCATGCAGGCAGACAGGCAGAAAGGCAGGCCGACATGCAGTAGTAGATGTGAACTATCAATTCATAGTTATATAATTATGAAGGAGACTATGGTAGGAGAAACATTTCAAGCTTTCGATTTCAGACTAGAAACACAAATACTCAAACAGGCTCATTCAGCAGAAACAGCGGTACAAGTTCCCTATATATTTTTGACGGACGAAGCTCATTCTCTTCGTGAATTTTTACCAGCGCTTATTGCCTGATCTGACAAGTCTTAGCCTGCTTTCTTTTTGTTCACTCTCGTTCCAAACACAATAGTAATTTCAGACTCCGACCGGTGTCGACAACCGATAAGCAGACAAATAGTCTTTCTATTCGTACTCTAAAAAAGAGATAAACCCAATGAATAGAGATGAATATACACGTCAACATTATATAAAACAGATTTTCCAGCCCCAAGGGAAAGTTTGGTATAGACACGAGTTTCTGCCAGAAAGTCGTCATTCCTGAACAACGGTACTTACATATTTCAACTCTTGCATCTAACAAAAAATTGATGGATAATTTTGTTTTTTTCAGTCTTGTTCTTTCCGTCATTAGATTGCACTCTTACGAATAACTCTCAGAAGTCTTCAAAAGAGTAATGTCAGCTAGGAATGACATGAGCTTTACTTTTCAACTCATCATCCCAAGTACGGTTGATAACTGCTACTGAAAATGTCCGTCTAAGTAAGCCGGTCACCCCATGCAAATTAGGTGCTATGGTTTTCCAATCCAACCTATCCAACTACAACTGTCTTCCGAATGGGAAAAAATACCCAGAATTGTTTGCGTACACAAATTATCAATTGATTACATATTTAATTTTTTTTTACCATATATCTTGTTGATATATTCAATCACAAGCAAACCTAAGATCTCACTACGAAATATGCGAATCAGCCACCAAATGTTAAGTTCAACTACAAACCATATTTTCGTTTTGTTGTCTTTTCGTCAACCGGGTGCACCTTTACGAGCAACCCGCAGAAATCTTCGAAATACTTGGGCGAGCTAGGGAAGACGAGGCCCTAACCTTTCAACGTTTGATACCGTGCAAGGGGACCAGTACCCATGCAAGGATCCGAACACACGTACTTGTGATCGAGAAGCGGTCGCTATGCCATGAAGGCCACCACGGCGCGTATACAAAAAACATATTCAACTTTAAGACTTTCGAAAACTAACAATCGATTTCTTTGACATTTACGCAAAGTAATCAATCAACAATATCTTTTTTTTTCACATGGTATCGGATATCCTAGACAAATATATTTATGAGGACTCTTTTCCACTCAAGAGTGTTTCAGGTGGTGATAACTCAAGAATACTAATTATGATGAGAAAAGAGGCATTTTCTGCACCTCATTTCCAATGAACCAGCTTTCGAATGAAAATTAAACTAGATCAGTGTAGTTACTCTTTGTTTACCCTTTGTCTCATGAATTGAAAGAATAAACTCTCTTTCAACAGATCCACATAATTTCACAAGCCATTTCAGACCTGCAATATCACATACAATGTTGGCTCTCACGGTACCGCTTCTTTGATTCAACGAGATAAAATTCACTCCTCATAATATTGATATTTTTCAAATCAATTTGTAATTATTCAAAATGTGGTCTTTTCGACATCCAACGTGGTATACCCTTACATCCAGACATCTTTCGGAGAACGCCACGAAAAAACTATCTTTTCAGTATTATAAACAGTTACAGATTTAAACATCTCTTCATGATCATTTTGACAGGCCGAAGTTTAAATACTCAGGAAATGAGCATCAATGAGCCTTTTTCAAAAGGAAGTCGTGTTTCTCTACAATCCCATAGAGAGAAATCAGGAACTTGAATGCATATTTTTATCCTAGAAAGGAAAAATTACGGCATGATACGGAATTAGTATGGACAAGACAAGAACTAGTTTTGATTCGTGAGAGTCATGATTTGGATGCTGTGATTAGTATAGATGATTCTGAAAAACCGAAAGTGAGCATAAGCAAACTGAGTTCGTGCGTTCCCCACGTGACACTAAGTATTCAGGAACAACTAGAGTTGAATAAAATAATAAATAGAAATGTCGAACTTCCTCTGAAATTCAGAAGCTGGGAATTGATTGAGTACCCTTCTCTGAATGAAACAACAAGACATACTTGGGCTGTGAAAACAGCTACGAAGGTTGAAACTCCGCGACATGTTATTATTGCATTTCAACAAGGTAAAAAAAGAAAGCTCACCACTGATATGAGTACATTCGACCACTGCAATCTCAGCAATTTGAGAGTATTTCTGAATTCCGAACGATATCCTTACAATGACTTGAATCTTGATTTCAAAAATAACAAGTTTGCAAAACTATATGAAATGTATGCCAACTTCCAAGAGAGTTACTACTATCTCAAATCAAATCAACCTATTCTCAATCCAAATGAATTCAAAGTGAAGGCACCTCTGGTCCACATCGACTGTTCATGTCAAAGAGAAGCTATTCAGACCGGTTCCATCGTACTTAGAATTGAAATTGAAACTGCTGAAACCACACCCAAAGATGTAACCATGTCTTATTCTACATGAGAAAGAATATTCATATAATCCGTTGACGAAAATTGTTAGGCAATTTTAATGCGCATGCTCCGCATGTTGTTATATATAGAGAGATTGTATGTTTGGAACATTAGTTCTAAGATGATATCAGAGTATAGAAGGAGATTGAAACAACACCATAAGAACCGGAAAGCACTTAAACAATTGATTGAGTCATACAATTCGAAACAATAATTAATAAGGAAACTAATCAATTTGAAAATATGATATTGGTAATAGACGTGCAAGGTTTCACTATCGAGAATGATAAATTTGTAACGAAAGAATTGGCTGCATTCGATGGGAGTAGGGTTTCTCACTATGTGTTCAAACCTCCATTCCTATTGAACATGCTCCCACCAAAATTCCATAGTCAGGCCACTTGGTTGATGTATAATCATCATTGTATAGATTGGAACGATGGATTCACACCATTGCACCAGTTTGGAAATATAGTGAAGAGGCTCACTGAAGGAGTGGATACAGTTTTTGTCAAAGGAAGGGAAAAAGCAGAATACATCAAACAATTCACCCAGCAGCCGGTGGTAGAATTCGAAGAACATCCTGGTTTGCGAGCATCTGAAGCATGTTGTTTTCACCACAGTAAAGATAAATGCATATGTGCACTTTCAAATGTTCATTCTCTATATCAAATGTATATAATGGATACATCTAAATAAACAAATTTTCAAAGAAGTGTATTTCATTTCAAGATTTTACGGGAATTTACCAAGTCAGCACTTGTCTTGACAAGTCGTAGCACCTATTTAGACGCCTCACAATGCAATTCATTTTAATGATGACTCAACAAGTCATCAGCATCTGGTTATCTAGACACAAGATTCCACAGTGTCATTGACCGCTATAGAAACAACAATGCGCAAGCGTAAACCCAGACAATCATCTACTTAATGGGAATTGTTCTAACAATCACAATTAGTATTGCTAGCACTGAAGTTGAATAATCATGAACTGTGACAAATGTAAAACGAGTTTTTCGAGAAGAGATAATCTACGTCGACATTTACAAAAAACATGTCCTTTCAAATAAGCTGACGACATACCAACAAAAAAAATTAAATTGAATGATCCATCCACTAGAGCTTCACAGTCGAGAAAAAGATTACATGTGAATATTTCATCGTCACCGGAGGAATATATTGAAAAACTTCAACATGCATTTAAGGATAGAATAGCAAGTTATCGATTCAAAAGCAGTGGAACACATATTGACTACTACAATTTTATGGAAGAAATCAAAACAAAAGTTCTGAACATAATCTCTGAATGCTTGGAGGAAAAGAGGAGCTTGAAAATAAATTTTGAACTATTTGGACAATATGTCATACCTGAGAAGGAAATGAGTGATATAAAATCCTTCAACACAAAAAACAAAATTATCACCTATTCCACTGACTTGGATTATATATATGAGGAATTTAAAGATGAGATGGTTTCAAAGGCTTCCGAGTTTCAGGAAAGAGACTCAGGCTGGTCATTACAGAAGATTTGGCATCTCGATGTGAATATAAACATATATAATCCATTATCAGCTTCCTCATATATCAAGTTACCCAAAACAATTAATAGAAAACAAGCCGTTTTGAATGTGAAGAACTTTGATAATGCTTGCTTCGCTTGGTCCATTATGGCAGCAATTTTTCCTTCAAATGGAAATCCATCGAACCCTTCATCATATCCTCACTATACTACATTACTTGATTTTGAAGGCATTGATTTTCCAGTGAAATTGAAGAACGTTTCCAAATTTGAAAGAATGAACCATATCTCTGTCAATGTTTTTGGAATGGATACTAAATTTATAGAAGGTAAAATGGTAACCAACATCGTGGGACCCTTACATTTCACAACACAACGATCTGCAACACATGTGAATCTTCTACTGATAGCTGATTTTGATGGAAATAATCACTACTGCCTCATTACAGATTTATCGAGACTAGTGTCACTACAAAAATCTAAGCACAAAGGTCGTTTATATACTTGTGATGGTTGTCTTCAATTCTTTCCTACGATCGAGAAACTGACAACTCATCAAAAATATGATTGTAATCATTTGTGTGTGATACTCCCAAAGCCGGATATGATTAAAAACAAGCATGGCGAGGTTGTGCCAGGAAACATTCTTAAATTCACCAATTTTGAAAAACAACTTCCTGTTCCTTTTGTGATCTATGCCGATTTTGAGAGTTTGCTAAAACCTATTCACCACAGTGAACCATCTGATGAGCACTCATTCACTTTAAAATCATATGAACATGAACCATATTCATTTGGTTTATACGTGAAGTGTAATTTTGATGACAAATACTCGGAGTTCATACAATATCGTGGGTTGGATTGTGCTGAGGTTTTTGTTAAAATGTTGGATGAGTTGGTTTTGAAGTTCTTCTTCTTCTTCTGTTAGTTTCTTGGTTTTCTGACTCCGCTCGTGCAGTGTCAATTTCACCAGATCGGGTATGTACTAAATTTTTCGTCAGGATATATGGTAAATGTGAGATTAGGTAAGTATCGTGACATTAATAAGGATGGAACAATGGAAAATCTCTTTAGTAAGTCATATTGTCCACAAATATATTACTCATTGTCTTTAGTTAGAAAGTCAAATTACTGGCTATTAAGAATTTTTCCAGAATTTTAATTTTATCTTGCGCTAGATCAGATAGAATAGCTTGATAAGTTATAGGAGTGGGAATCCCTATACGAATTAAGCTTGAATACATCACTTCGATATTATCTTTATTATTTTCACATTCAAAAAACAAATGATTAATACTCCCCACCTTCCCGCAGTCACATAAATCGTTATCTCTCACCTTAATCCTGAAGAGATGTTCTGGGGAACTACAATGGCCTGTTCGCAATCTAATTATGGATGTAAATACTTTTCTATGCATATAGTGACAAGAGAAAAACCACGGCTGTTTTTGAATTGCATTTTGGATCATTTTATATTTAAACCCTTTGATAGAGGATGATAAATTCCAAAATTCAGAATATTGAAGTTTAATATTACGTTTGATAAACGGAATTAGGTCCAGATTAAGAACATAATTAATTTTGTATGGACAAGTGGCATTTTTGGCTATGAGGTCAGCTTTGTCATTGCCAACAATATTACTATGGCCAGGGATCCAACCCAGTGCAATATGAAAGTTATTGTTTTGCAGCTCATACCACAAGTCCTTAATCTTATTATATATAAAATTGGATTTATAGTTAGTTTTGAAGTTATATAACAAACACTTAAAACATGTCAAAGAAATGCTACCACTTTCAGAAGAAGAAGATAGAGAATTTCAGATTTCCACAAAATGTCATATTTGTGGTAAAATCTACAAACCTGAGGACATGAAAGTCCGGGACCACTGTCACTTGACGGGTGCATATCGCGCAAGCGCACATTCGACATGTAATTTGCAATATAAGCTGGTGAAATTCATTCCAGTTTTCTTCCACAATTTAACGAATTATGATTGCCATCTATTCATAAAAAAACTGAGTTCGAATAAAGAAAATATTTCAGTGATCGCTCAAACCAAAGAGAAGTATATATCATTCTCCAAATCATATTTGGTTGAAAAATCTGAAAACCCAAAAATAGGAGATAAATACATTTCTCTGAGATTTGTTGACTCTTTCCGCTTCTTATCTAAATCTTTAGATAACCTGAGTAAAACACTGAAACCGTCTCAATGTCGGGAGGTTGGGAAATATTTTCAAGATGAGAAAAAATTCAATATGATAAGATTCAAAGGCATATTTCCTTATTCATATGTTGAATCATATTAAAAACTGGACCAGCCTACAATACCAACTCAATCGGATTTCTTCGACATTTTGAGTGGTAGAGAGATTTCTGAAGAAGATTATGATCGAGCTTGTGGAGTATGGCAGGAATTTGAATGTTCAACTCTGGGAGAATACTCTGATGTATACTTGAAATCAGATGTTCTACTATTAGCAGACATCTTTGAAAATTTCAGGGATATCTGTTTGGAAAAATATAAACTTGATCCTGCCCACTACATAACAGCCCCTTCACTCAGTTGGGATGCTATGTTACGTTTAACTAAGGTTGAGCTTGAGCTCCTAACTGATATAGAAATGGTCCACTTTTTCAAGAAAGGAATTCGTGGTGGAGTAAGTCAAGAAAGGCTATAGCTAATAATCCATTTATATCATCTTATGATCCTTCTAGGCCAAATTCATATATTTTATATCTTGACGCAACAAACTTGTATGGAGCTGCTATGAGTGAATACCTGCCAAAGCGGGGTTTCAGATGGCTTGAGCAGTATGAGCTAGACAATTTTGACTGCTTTGAAATTGGGGACACATCATCGAAAGGATATGTGTTGGAAGTTGATTTGGACTATCCGTCAAACTTACATGATGATCATAATGACCTCCCTTTCTGTCCTGAGAATATTAAGCCTCCAGGAAGCAAGTACTCCAAATTGACCTCAAATTTAATGGCTAAGGAACGATACATCATACACTATAGGAATTTGAAACAGTGTTTGAAATATGGTTTGAAATTGAAGAGGATACATAGAGTTTTAGAATTTTCCCAGTCAGCATGGTTGAAGCAATATATTGATTTGAATACCAAACTGCGTAATTCAGCCAGGAATGAGTTTGAACGTGACCTCTTCAAGTTCATAATAAACTCGATATTTGGGAAAACCTTGGAAAATGTGGACAAACGACAAGACATCAAACTGTGTAGTCACTGGAATAATATGCCAGGATCTGTAGGTGTTGAAGGACTGATAGCAAAACCTCATTTCAAATCGTGTACTGTGTTCGATGAGAATTTAGTAGCTGTTCAAATGGAGAAATTAACAGTAACCTACGACAAGCTACTTTACGTAGGGTTTTCAATTTTGGATATTTCGAAAACTGTAATATATGATTTTTATTATGGCTACATCAAAACAAAATACGGTGAGGATGCGAACCTCTGTTACACTGATACCGATTCATTGATTCTAGACGTATTCACAGAAAATGTATATGATGATATGAAAGAAAACATAGAATACTTTGATACATCTAATTTCAAAATCGACAATATCCACATGATGCCTAAAACAGTGTCAGAGGTTGGTAAGATGAAAGATGAATTTTCCAGATCACCAGTAGAATGTTTTTATGGTACCGGCGCCAAGGCATATTGCGTTAAAAGCACAGCAGTGATGAAAAAGGCGAAAGGAGTTTCTAAAAATGTAACACAGAACACACTTCAAATTTCAGATTATATTCGAATTGTCGAAAGAGGTGGCTGTATCTTACGCAAAATGTGTGTTTTCACTTCTCATTTACATACCATTTACACGGAGTTGAGAAACAAAATTGCGTTGTCATCTAGTGACGATGAAAGATTTGTTTTACCCAATAATATGGAAACATTAGCTTGGGGTCATCATAAATTGACTCCAAAAGATGGTGATACAATGTTGGATCTCCTCATTACAATGGCAGATAATTTAATAGATACTTAGCTCATTATATTTTCTGTTCAATATTTATGAAATAAAAGAATAATGTGAAAAAATTGTTTTATTGATATAATTATAATTCATTTAAAACTTTCATGCATAAATAACATTTAGATTGTGGCTGTGGATAGCCACCCACATGAGAGTGCCATTCAGGGTGATTGAAATGAATATAACAAAGTAGTCGAATCTGGAGTTCAAATTTTGTTTGGACCATGTAAAAAGAAGTTATATCTGTTAGAATATTTATTATTGGATAAGGCAGTGCAAAACAGAACTCAAACTTTTATTAAGAAAATGTACAAAATGACAAATTTCAAAATTATTTTTTTACATTCACATTTTATCAATAACAACACAATCATCCAAAGTTGATCCAAAGTAAACTTGATGATTCGACGACTTCCAACATCCCCACTCGACGAATCAATCATCAACCAAACCCATCTGACGTCTAAATTTCCAAAATTTTTCTTTTGACAAAGGCTTTGTCAGTCCATCAGCAATCATATCTTCACTTTGACAGTATGCGAATTCGATTACTCCAGATGTCACCAAGTCCCGTAAATGATGATATTTCACATCGATATGTTTACTTCTGCAACTAACTTTTTCGTTTGTAGCCAATTTTATACAACTCTGATTATCTTCGAAAACACGAGTTGCTTCATCACATGTCAGTCCAAAATCCAACAGAATACGTCTTGTCCAAATTATTTCTTGACTTGCAGAGGCTGCAGCTATATATTCTGCTTCAGTCGATGAAAGAGAAACCGATGTTTGCTTTTTGCTACTCCAGTAAATCGGATTTTCTCCAAGAAACAACACAAAACCACTAACCGACTTTCTATCTGCGATATCGCCTGCCCAATCTGCATCTGCGTAAGTAGTCAAAGTCGTGTTGACATCAGATCTTATTTTCAATTTGAAATAACTCGTACCCTTCAAGTATTTTATCATTCTTTTGGCGGCATCCCAATCCATTTGACGGGGTTGACTTGTTTGTCTTGTTAAATAACCCACTCCTAGCTATATCTATAGCTATATCCGGGCGAGTTGTGGTAGAAAGGTAAAGTAGAACCCCCACTGCATTGGCATATTTTTCATTGTTGGACAAATATCCTTTTTCTTCGTTCAATTTTGGATAATCGGGATTCATAGGGATTGTAACAGGCGCAGAATCCTTCAAACCGAAGTCACCAATCAAATTATTGATTTTCTTTTCTTGGTCAAGGAGAAAACTTCCATCCTGGATTCGTTGAACTCGTATACCCAAAAAATAGCTTATTTGTTTCAAATCAACAATGTCGAAGTGTTTGTTTAAATTTTCTCCTAGTTTTGTAATGACGTCTTCCTTTTTGTGGCAGATAATTAGGTCGTCTACATATATCAAAAGATAAATGCACCCTTCTGTACCATTATTTGTGAACAAGCACGGATCATTTTGACTCTGCACAAAACCAAACTCCTTGAGAATTTCTGTTAAAGTTGCATTCCACGCTCTTGCAGCTTGTTTTAAACCATAAACTGATTTGTGCAGTCTGTATACCAAATGAGGAGCATTTTCGTCTACATATCCTTCTGGTTGCAGCATGTAGAGTTCTTCATTCAGTTTTCCATTTAAAAATGCCGTTTTCACGTCGAAGTGTCTGACATTCAATTTATTGACAGCAGCTATTGTCAACAAAATTCGAAACGTGTTTTGTTTCAATACGGGAGCAAATATGGTATCGTAGTCTTCTCCATGTGTTTGAGTGAAACCTTTAGCAACCAACCTGGCTTTGTATTTGGTGATTTTTCCTTCCGAATCCGTTTTGATTTTGAAGACCCATTTTGAATCGATTGGTCTCTTATTTACTGGGAGACTGGTCAGAGACCACACATTCTTCTGCCGAAATGATTCTATTTCGTCGTCCATTGCTTTCTTCCAATGTAGTTTTTCATTCTCGGGAAACTTCATCAAATCGGTCCATGACTTGGGTTCACTGGCTTGCTCAGGGCTTGCAATATACGAGAATTTTTCTGGTGGTTTTCCCTTATTGATTCTAGAGGATCTTCTCACTTCTCTTTCTTCTGAGCAATTTTGAATCGGTGTCGTAACTGAATTTACTGGCAGTTCTGACATTTCGTTTGGCATTTCAGTTTCTATGTGAATAATTTCACCGGCTGAATTTGTATCAAAACTCGTTGAATGTTGATCTTCGAAAAATTCAACTGTTCTGCTAATCGAAATCCTGTTTGTAGTTGGGTCTAGAATTCTGTATCCAGTGGGGTTATCTGCATAACCGACGAAGATGCCTCTTTCTGCTCGTGGATCCAATTTGTGCCTCTTTTCTCTCGGAACATAAACATAGGCTTCGCACCCAAAAGTTCTTAGGTAATCTAATCTGGGCTTTTCTCCATTCCAAATTTCAAACGGAGTCGTATCTATAGATTTACTTGGGAGACGATTCTGAAGGTAATTTGCTGTATTGATGGCTTCACCCCAATATTTATTTGGAAGCTTTGCACCGATCAACATACATCTTGCTGACTCAACCAGAGTGCGATTTTTACGCTCAGCTACTCCATTCTGCTCTGGTGAATAAGGAACGGTTGCTTGTGATTCTATACCATATTTCCTCAATAGATATTTCACTGTTTGCGATGAATATTCTCCACCATTATCAAATCGGAATGCTTTGGGTGGCCTTTCGAATTTATTTGTGACAGCTGTGATATATTCCTCCAATTTTTCCGAAACTTCGTTTTTAGAATGTAGCAAGTAGATTATGTTGAATCGAGAGTAATCATCGATGAAGCTGAGGAAATAACGTTTCTTTCCTGGTGTTTCAGTTCGCATTGGGCCGCAAATATCCGTGTGAACCAAATCGAGACATCTTTTTGATTGCTTTATGGTATATTTCGGAAATGGCTTCTCAGTCAATTTCCCTTCAATACAACTGATACATTGCAAATACTCCCCACAGTTTTCTAAATTCAGTCCTTCAGCAAGTTGTTTTGAAACGATTTTTCTTATATCTTCAGCATTTCTATGTCCTAATCGTTTATGCCAGAGGTGGACACAACACTGATGTTTTCCATGTGTGATATGTGCTTTCGGAGATTCTAATTCCAGTTCATAGAGACCATTTCTGATTTTTGCTTCTGCATAAACTTCATTTTCCATTTTTATGAGACACATGTGAGGATCAAAAATGACATTAAATCCATTTTCTGTCAGGCGTTTTACAGACAATAGATTGGAACACAAATCAGGAACATATAAAACGTCTTTGATGCGAACTGATTTGATTTTTCCTGATACCACACAATTTAAAATTCCTTCGCCTCTACCAGTACATTTCATTCGCTGTCCGTTGGCGACTATAACTGAATCACTGTGGTGTTCCAAGCTGACAAAAAATTCTGCGTCGGATGACATATGACTAGAAGCACCAGAGTCTATGTACCATTTTGAATTATCATTCTGCGTCTGGACTCTTGAGAAACAAAATTCTTTTGTCTCCTTTTCAACCGCTGTTCTGGCATTGTTGTGGCTTTTAGGGTCTTCGTGGTTTTGCCTTCTTGTGTGTATCTGTTCTCTTTGACTCTTCTTGTAGAAATAACAGTCCTTTTTCAGATGACCCCTCTTCTTGCAATGGAAACACTCCAAATTTGTAGACTTATTATATCGACTACCAAAACTTTTCAAAGCAGTTTGATCGGATTGCTTAGAATTTCCAGTCTTTCTATTATATTAATCTATAAGCTTCCCCTTCACGTATTCTAGCGTTAACTCATCATCAGGACGTGCATCCAGAGCGGTAACTAGTGTTTCATATTTTTCCGGTAGGCCTCCAAGGAGTAGAGCAGCAACATGGAAATCTTTAATATCTTCGCCTATTCCACGCAATAATTCCACCATCTCTAGGGTTTTTCTTATATAGTCGGACATTTGTTGATCACTTTCCAGTTTGGTGTGGTATAGCTTACGGAGCAAATAAAATTTGTTGCTCAGATTTGCTCTCTCGTGAACTTTCTGAATAACTTCCCACATCTCCTTAGATGTTTTGCAATTGCAGATATGAACGATCTGATCATTTTCCACGGACAATGAAATTGTAGACTGCGCTTTTTCGTCCAATATCTTCCATTTTCGACGTTCTTCTGGTTCAACTGGTTCAGTTTCATTGATCACTTTCCATGATCCTTCTCTTATCAGCATCATCCTCATTTTGAACTTCCAGGGCTGATAGTTATTATTGTTGAGCTTAGAAAACCCAAACTTGCCTTCTGAAGACTCCATTACTTTGACTGACGTTTGAAGGAACTTTAACTTCACTTTTACTGTTCTGTTTCAATTTTACTAGTGCCTTATTTAAACATGGACTGGGCCCATAACCTGTTAGAATATTTGTCATTGGATAAGGCAGTGCAAAACAGAACTCAAACTTTTATTAAGAAAATGTACAAAATGACAAATTTCAAAATTATTTTTTTACATTCACATTTTATCAATAACAACACAATCATCCAATGTTGATCCAAAGTAAACTTGATGATTCGACGACTTCCAACAATATCGGCTTGGCTTCACGAATTAATATTCCAATGGAAAATGTTGTAGTTCATCTTTGGTGAATGCACACAGTTTTTTATCATTTTTGTGTTCGTTTATGAGGTTCCTCTACATACACATTTCACACTCCATAATTTCTGAACTCTTTCCACTGATGAAATGAGGACAAGTACTGAAGAGCATACGGCTATGTAGTAAAGTAGTGATTCATCAATCGCACACTCTGAATCATCTCTTGTATTAGCTGTTGTAGGGTAGGAGTGAAGCTTGACTCTGTCTGTTTGATTGATGGAATAATTTTTTTTTATCAATAACTTATAATCAGTACTATTGGCTGGTATTGAAGTTTTTAGAGTTCGTACATTATTGATTTCGAGAGGAATTATCCTCGCCCACTCAGAGGGGAGAGTTTCGTTCCATGTGCCATTACTGTCAAAAACATCTCCAACCTAATCGGATTGGTGTAAAAGGAGAACACCTTGCCAAATAGCTTGTAAAATTATAATACGCATGAACATGTTGGAAGCTTCATTCAAACTGAATGTGGGAGGTCATTTCTCATAGTAATATAGGAAAATTGGTAATGGGAAAACAAAAGCATCAATTTTTTTAATATCCTTTATTCAATATCTATATACATGAATCCTCGACAGTTGCCGGATTAGCCTCTTCTCATCATTGCCATTGCCAACCTGGACTGGTTCTCTTAGCCACCATTTGACTATGTCGCTCTCTCACTCTCCTTGAACTGTTTCGTCTTTGCTCCAGTTGCCCCAGCTGGTGGTGATCTTATGATATCCCTATCCAGGTTAGGGATACAGGTGGGATAGTTGTCACCGTCCCAATTTTCTTCGGAGCTCTGCCCTTGACTGACCCTCTTAGCTGCCATTAGACTATGTCGCTCTCTCTCACTCTCCTTGAACTGCTTCTTTTTTGCTCCAGTTGCTCCAGCTGGTGGTGATCTTATGATATCCCTATCCAGGTTAGGGATATAGGTGGGATAGTTGTCACCGTCCCAATTTTCTTCGGAGCTCTGCCCTTGACTGACCCTCTTAGCTGCCATTAGACTATGTCGCTCTCTCTCACTCTCCTTGAACTGCTTCTTCTTTGCTACAGTTGCTCCAGCTGGTGGTGATCTTATGATATCCCTATCCAGGTTAGGGATATAGGTGGGATTGTTGTCACCGTCCCAATTTTCTTCGGAGCTCTGCCCTTGACTGACCCTCTTAGCTGCCATTAGACTATGTCGCTCTCTCTCACTCCCCTTGAACTGTTTCTTATGGGCACGAGTTGATCCAGCTGGTGGTGTTCTTATGATATCCCTATACAGGTTAGGGATATAGGTGGGTAAGTCATCATTGTCCCAATTTTCCATACTTCAGAAATTTTCGCTGACTGGTGAATTTAGTATTCCGCGGGGGTCGGTAATGTACCTGGCGTAAATCTTTAGGGGCCTAGTATCACAACAGTATACACAATAACCGATTCTAAGTTTTGCTCGGCTGAACCAATCACAATATTGTATAAAACGAATAACTACTCTTCTACACACACAACACAATTTTTTTTCACTTACTACAAGGTCATCTGCAGAAAAAGTTGACATTTCGATGCTACTATAACGATGTTTAATTCCTTATATATCCAAAACTAATTAGTGGAAAGGGCAAAACATACTCAGCATATCTAACTCTGAAATGAGTGGAGATATATTAAGTCAGCATATTCCAGGAAACGAACTGCTGACTCAATAACCTTGAGACATGTCGTTAAACCCATCTCAAATTGCTTTTGAACTGACTAAGCATGTTTTGTAATAAGAAACATCGTCAATAAGTTCCACGTGCGATCATTAACCTTGAAAGATGTCATGTCATCAGTAATGTGAACATCTAGATGTTGAAAATACTGAGTATGCAGATTATAGAAAATATTTTATAAGTATAGCAAGTGTCACTTGATTACCACATCTGAAATTTCTACATTTTTGTATGCATCTCAGAACATTGTGTTTTGTATAATTTTTTTCTATTAACCATGGAAGTTGATGAGGTTGAGTTAGGGTTAGAATCAGACTGTGATAAAATAATATGTGATACGGAAGAACTTGATGATAAAATTGAAGTAACTAGAACTATTGGAAGTTTGGAATTCATAACATCAAGTGTTTACCAAAGCATGTGCATAAGTGAATACTACTTCACCATGATTTTGGACAAAGACAAAAAAATGTGCATCGTGTGTTTCTATGACTTTGCAGAGATAAACTCCAATGTGACATGTTAACAATTGTCAGTACACTACTCAGGAACGATGGATCATGTCCATGAGCGCTGTAGCTTCTGCGATTGCTGTGGAAGATCATTAGGGATAGTATGCCTAACAAGATTCTGTATGGTGTGTGATAATTATAATTTTCAATTTCCTGAATAAATTTTATTATGCACATATACAAATTATTTGAATTAATTGTTACCCCTGCCCCAGTAACAAAATTCTATGAAACTTTTCTAAATAAATTTCAAGTTCGTGAAGAAGTAATATCATTTTCAAATCGTGTATACAATCAATGATAATTGTATACTTTGTTCTTTCAATCCTTACAATACACCATGAAAATGTATATTAACAACTCACGAACAAATATCTGTTACAATTTTCAACGAACAGATCCCAACCTCGTGTTCTAGCTAAATACAATTTGACGTATGAACACAGATTCAAGAAATGCACATACCCTATCTAACACATTGTGGAGTCTCCCACTTTGAGCTGGCCAAATGCACCGTCAAGCATAAAAACCTTAGAGAGACATAGTTCTGTGAGAGAGACATAAAAATAAAGAAGAAGAAAATCTAAGGTTCCTCCGACGCTCCGACCTCCGTGCGACATGTGTGTGAACATGGCCATGATTTCATGAATCAAATTCAAATGTTAAGTTATTCAACCATTTTTGAAAAATTACAAAATGAGTGTTTGCTATTATCAAACCCCAAATGAGTGAATGTTTTTCTGAATGAATAATTAGAGTGGTGATGACATGTTTTCTGATATGATGTGATTTCAACAAAAAGTTATTCCTGTGAAAAAGTGAAAGTTCAATTGTTTTGTTATGCGTTACTTTCTGGGATTAATCATATAAATTATGGTGGGTGTTAATTTAATATAATATCTGAAACACATTTTGATAGTGAATTAGGATTCCACACGATTGCAAATGAAACAGATTCTTAACTTGTTTTTCGAATTGTAAAACCTGTGGCTCACACTAAAATGTTATCACCTCCTGAAGTGATGCTATTTCTACTGGTTCATTTTTTGAAAACAAATGCAAAAGAGATTTTTTATCATGAGAATAAATAATGAAACTCATAGATACTGTACTATTCAATTTATTATAAATGTTTAACTAAGAAATATATATATATATATATATATATATATATATATATATATATAAATGATAATTTGTATGAATATAATAATAATAATAATAATAATAATAATAATAATAATAATAATAATAATAATAATAATAATAATAATAATAATAATAATAATAATAATAATAATAATAATAATAATAATAATAATAATAATAATAATAATAATAATAATAATAATAATAATAATAATAGTAATAATAATAATGATAATAATAATAATATATACAGGGTAAATGATTAAAAAACTAAAAATATATATAATTATGTACAACAACTAGCATAAGCGGAATGTTCGACACTTGAAGAAAGATACTATTCAGATGTTTCCAAAGATGCCTGCACCTGCATCAACTGTCTGCTGTAGGTCAGCAACTTCTTTCTTCAAGTGTCGAACCTTTCGCTCATGCTTTTTTAACAGGATCAATGCCTCCGGCAGCTTTTCTCGCTTCTATCTCATGAAACCCTCCACGACCTCGTTGAGTTCAGACAAATGTCTGTTCCCAACTTCCTCCAGGGTTTCATTGAGAGGTCCCACTGCTGCCGAATCATTGATTCCATCCTCTTGTGATTCACTCTCCGATGCTGCGTCTACTTCCCCTTCACATCTTTCCTCGGACTGCATTTCATCCGCTCCATTTCCGACAGGGCTCCCAACCTCACTTATATCCTCATATAAGGGGGTAGGTGTTGGATGGCTCGCCTGTGTTGGATGTTGTGCTGTTGTTGAGTGTTCCGCTGTTGTTGTGTGGTATGCCGGTGTTGTGTGGTATGCCGGAGTTGAGTGGTGAATCGGCTTGAATGGCTTCCTTGGAGCATTGAATAGAAGCAGCTCTGAGAAAGACCCATCCAGTATTTTGATTTCACTTCCAATACTGGAAGCGGATGTGCTTCTCACTAATTTGAACCCCTCATGACTGGGCAGCTTTTTTAAGTGAGAAATTAACTTCAGCTGCTTTCCAGGGGTCTGTGCGCCTTTCGGCTTGCTGCATTTTTGTAAAACAGATTTCATTATAACTTTTGAAATTTTACTTCTTGCTTGACTGAGACACTAGCATTAATGGTTAATTACAAGTTTTCCATTGAATATTATCAACTTTCATGTAGAAATGTGGGTTGGGACATTTTTCGTTGAAGAATCCAATACCTGTTTCTAAAAGCACATTTTTACAGAACTCATGTTTTTCGACCAATAGAAATAGAAATACTCCACCACTCCACCTAGATCAATAAATTAAGTCCTCCACTTCTTAATGGGAGGAGTCCATTCATATCTTCTTATGAAATATTGAAAGTATTGACTTTGCATTTTTAGCAAAAAATATTTCTCATAGGTTTTTGCATCATGGTGCAAATCATTCAACTTGTCATTTGATTGAATTCTGATATTACAATACTATAATGAAATAAGAGATGTATATCCTGGTATTTATGTGATTGATAAGCAGATTATTGATATATGTAACATTTGGAATAATGCAATACATTCAACTTGTAATTTGAGGGAAATCTAATATTACCATCCTCCAAATGAAACAATATATGCATATCCTATGTAGAAGTCATTTGATAGAAATTATTATCTATAAATCATTTTCACTGATTGCACATTTGAATCATGGGAATGAATACTATGGATTTTCGCAACTAAACAATTATGTGTTGAATTATATTCCACATGACTGGAGCAATGAACTAATAAAAATTTTCTATTCAAAACTTATGAAAATTATTCCTGGTGTCTTTTATCACCTAATCGTATACAGGGTGTGTCATGATTGCTGAGACACGTTTGGAAAACCGATGATGTTGAAATAAAAATATTTCTGGTACCATTTATCACATAATCGTATACATGGTGTGTCATGATTGCTGAGACACGTTTGGAAAACCGATGGTGTTGAAATAAAAATATTTCTGGTACCATTTATCACATAATCGTATACAGGGTGTGTCATGATTGCTGAGACACGTTTGGAAAACCGATGGTGTTGAAATAAAAATTATTTCTGGTACCATTTATCACCTAATCGTATACAGGGTATGTCATGATTGCTGAGACACGTTTGGAAAACCGATGGTGTTGAAGGAGTTTAGTTTTGGGAATGGATTTCATTGTGGGTGCTAAAATCTGATCTGATCTCAACTTTATCTCTTGAACTTATCAATTATATGACATAAAGTTGAAAATTTTCAATGGGACACCTTGTATAAGGAATTCTGATTTGTTCATACATGTTTATTCATACCGGGAATGTGGAATCATGAGCAATATGCTGATTAGTGCCTCCCGTAGCGCTCTCATTTGTATAGACCTTCCTCATGTTGCATTCTCATGGACTTTCTGCTGACATGTGCCTCCAGTTGCTCTCTCATTTGTATAGACCCTCCTCCCGTTGCATTCTCATTTGACATCTACTCTCATTGTTTTTTTTTGCAAGAAATTCAGCACATTTATGGGACACATTTTATGACTCACAACTTTCACAATTCACTTCACCTTGTTGACTGTGTACGTAGGTTTGGGCCGTTAGATAAATAAAGTAACTTTTCAAGTGAAAATTATTTGCAAATTATCAAATAACTTTTGCGAAAAGGAGACAAGCCTTTGCAACAAATTGTAAAACGGTCATCAGAAGGTGTGCTTGACTTCAATTCACATCGTGAACATAAAGTCAAAACTGGATGTTACATAGAAAAACGTATTTCTCCTTTGAATGATGGTTTTTCGGGTTTTTTTAGGCCGACGTTTATTTAGAGAAAATCTCGACGTTTCGCCAACACGAGTGGTTGGCATTTTCAAATGTTTACTGTTTTGATCACTGAACACTACTTGTTTGGTATGCGTTGTCTCAGCCAGTATTTATGGGTCGACGTACTCGTACCTGCGTCCGGTGCCATCGTCCCTGCGTCGGGTACCCCCTCGGATTCATTAATTTCCTGGTAGCCATGCTTTATTCAATTGTAACCCTTCTTCAATTCTGTTGAAATTGTTGGAATGTTTTTTGATTTCGATATCTTCTCGGAAGAGTCTTGGATAATATGCATGTATTGTGGCAATTACTTGGGTTTCTTCGAACTTCAATCTGTGATTGTTATTGTTAAGCGCATGTTCTGCGACAGCGGATTTATCTGAGTGTCCTAACCGGCAATTGGCCTTGTGTTCCTTTATTCTGGTATTTGTGGAACGCTTCGTGGTTCCGATATAAACGTTGCCACAGGTGCATGGAATGCGGTACACCCCAGATGAGCTTAGTTCATCACGTTTATCCTTCGCCGATCTCAAGTGATCCTTCAGTTTCTTTGAAGGTGTGTCCCACTTTGAGCAGCCACACCCTCATATTTCGTTGAGCATGAAATAATTCGAAATTTTCTTTGACTCAAGTTGTAGTACTCGGAAATACCTACCTTTATGTTTACGGAACCTTTGTATATCCATTTTTTACGGTTAACTACGACCAAATGAAAAGTGAAAAATTGGGAAAAACATACTAGGTATTTTTTTTATCGCAAAAATAACACCAAATTCTGTTTCAGAACACCTTAAAACCCCCAAATCTCAATGCTTGAATCATTTGAATATACAGGGTATCATCTGTAGCTGGTAGCATTATCAACTCTAATCCATAAATAATGCTTGGAAAATTTCAAAAATGTCTTCTCTTGTCACAGAATTCCCAAAAATATTTAATTAATACTTTGAAAAATAGCCAAATATCACTTTTCCAAGGCTAACTCTGATCAGAATGAATGATACCCTGTATATTTAAATGATTCAAGCATTGAGATTTGGGGGTTTTAAGATGTTCTGAAACAGAATCTGGTGTTATTTTTGCGATAAAAAAAATGCCTAGTATGTTTTTCCCAATTTTTCACTTTTTATTTGGTCGTAGTTAGCCGTGGAAAATGGATATACAAAGGTTACGTAAACATAAAGGTATGTATTTCCGAGTACTACAACTTGAGTCAAAGAAAATTTCGAATTATTTCATGCTCAACGAAATATGAGAGTGAGGCTGCTCAAAGAGGGACACAATGTATATATATGGTATATAAACCTTCAAAGAAACTGAAGGATCAATTGAGATCGGCGAAGGATAAACGTGATGAACTAAGCTCATCTGGGGTGTACCGCATTCCATGCACCTGTGGCAACGTTTATATCGGAACCACGAAGCGTTCCACAAATACCAGAATAAAGGAACACAAGGCCAATTGCCGGTTAGGACACTCAGAAAAATCCGCTGTCACAGAACATGTGCTTAATAATAACAATTACAGAGTGAAGTTCGAAGAAACCCAAGTAATTGCCACAATACATGCATATTATCCAAGACTCTTCCGAGAAGCAATCGAAATCAAAAAACATCCCAACAATTTCAACAGAATTGAAGAAGGGTTACAATTGAATAAAGCATGGCTACCTGTTCTCAAGAAAACGGTAATAACACCATACCGGGAAATTAATGAATCCGAGGGGGTACCTGACGCAGGGACGATGGCACCGGACGCAGGTACGAGTACGTCGACCCATAAATACTGGCTGAGACAACGCATACCAAACAAGTAGTGTTCAGTGATCGAAACTGTAAACATTTCTCTTTAAAATGCCAACCACTCGTGTTGGCGAAACGTCGAGATTTTCTCTAAATAAAAGTCGGCCTAAAAACCCGAAAAACCATCATTCATTCAACGATGGCCGCGAAAGCCTTTCACATATTTCTCCTTTGTTGTTATCTCCTCAGTACCTTAAGATGGTAACGTCAAGCTTTCTATTACATGCTGCTTATAAAAAATATAATTGATGTCAGTTAAAAGATGGAACTATCTTACTTGTTCTCGGATTTTGTTGTGATAAGAATAAGATATTGGCTCTTAGTAAGCCGTTTAAGAAAAAATATGACTTTTTCACTAGTCCAATTAAATCTTCGCTTTTAAATGTATATTTTGTAAGAGATTTGAGTAGTTCATGTACAGTTATCAATGTTGAAGATATTGAATTCAAATTTGTCAGGCTTCCATTTAAAGACGGTTATGTTATTTCTCCCCTATTACATACATTATGATAGACGGTAGAGGTATGCTGTATTGTACGGTGTCCACCTGTATATGGACCCACAGTACTTTTTATGTAATCATTAATAATTATAGTTGTATAAGGTGTCCGCGAAAAGCGTAAGATATAAATTTGCTATTTTAAAATAGATACTGTGTCCAAGATAACGATGATGTCTATTAAAGAATCTCATTGATAATTTAATTTTTTTTTTTTTTGGTTTTTGTAGTATGAAAAAGAAATATGACTTAAAAAATTACGTAGTATTACAGCTAGAACAAGGACACGCACTTTTTTGTAACCAAAACAATTTTTTTTTCTATTAGGTATATAACAAAATTAGGTGAGTAGATAAATCTTTCTTAAGCAACCTGATACTGAAAATTCGAGTTTTTATTTTGTGAAATTTAAGGAACCTATAAAAGTAATACGATTCTGATGAACATCTGTATTAGTACTCAAATTTCAAATCTTCGATTTTCCACTTAAAAATTATGGATCTCTGTATTTTTTTTTAATAATAAAGACAGCACTTTTATACATCTGATTTGAGTTATCTATATAACCGATCTGAAATTTTTGCTCGGACGTCATGTACTGAATTTGTTATATTTGAAAAATAAAAATAAGTTTTGCCACTGATGAAGTTACATTCGAACTTTACAAGCACATATTTCAAAAGAATTTTCTAATTTAGTTATACTTACTGTAAATTAACTGTTTTTCTGACTACTTGTTTCAATTTTTCTATGTACACTTTTTTTTATAGGTGTTACACAAAAATATTTGTTACATTAGGAAAACTGTTCGAGCCACCAGTTGCTCTAATATGGGAGGGTGGCAAATAGTGAAGTTTCCGAATGAAAATAATATTGAAACAGTTCCCTCATCATAGTTACATACAAGTAAAGATGGCACCGGAGGCATTTGGTGTTGGTGGCCTAACACAATGTCTAAAAGTAAAATATCTTTTGCTATAAAATCGCAACAGTTACCTGAACATGACTGGAAAAGCTACTCCGCTATAGTACTCAGCCGAACTATATATAATGATTTTATAACTGCCAGCAAAAAAGCCGAACAGGCTGAATATACAAGTGGCATTGACACAGATTTGGACAACTCTACCAAGCCAACTGATAAATTTTATGAAAAACGCACAAGAAAAAGAAATCCCAGGTACATATCGTCGTCAGAGGATGACGACGTATAAGTTTCTTCCCCAATTTCAAACTCTAGAAGATCGCCTCGATATACATTGCCAACTCCTCCTAAAATTCAAAGTAAGTTTTAAACAAATTACATTACCAAACAATTCCAGATTAAATACTTGATAGTTGTCTATGGGCAGCATACTTGAACTCATACCTAATTATTTATTTTAGAAAGACATTCACAGACATCTGTTTCTATGACGAAGACTTCCGAGCAGTTATCCGCCATTTCTGGAGCAGTAGAAAACAGCCCTTTATCACCGTCATGTCAGTCAGACTCCAACAATTTTTCAAAAGCTACTGCCAACGTTAGAAGCAACCTTAACAGAAAATTGTCAGAAGTTGGCTAACCCTCTAGTAGTTCTCAGGTCTTATTTGATAAAAAAGTAAGTTAGCCATTAATTACTTTTCACTGAAAAAATTAATTTCTTATGGAGAGAATATGGATTTGAGGTAATTTCTGGCTTTATACTTTCCATTTTACATGAAAAATTTATAATCTAATTGAAAAACTTGTTAAAACTCTTTCAGATGTGGAAAGTTCAGACACAAATTTGATTTGGAATACAAAAAGGATTACATTTTTAATTTATCATGTGAAATGAAGAGTATAAAGTCAAAAATTCCCTAAAATTAATTACTTTTGTCCAAGTTTTGTCACAGGTGAATATTTTTGGTGGTTTTGACTTTAACTCTTGAGGTAGTTATGGTAATAATTTCAAATTTTTTTAGGTTTTAATTAAACTTCTTCACATTATAAATGGCAGAGTAACACAGAATAGCGAGTTGATAATGACAATTGCTAGAGTACAGAATTCCAAATCAGGAATAATAGAAGACCAACCCAGACAAAGAATAGAGATTTTGGAGAACCTTCCCTCCAAGTCTGCCAAGGAACTTCTAGATCTTGATTCTGCATTAGATGACATAAATATTAAATCAGTTTTGGTAGGGACTCCTAGCTGCTATACTTGAAAAATATATATGTATGTACGATATATTTGTTCATGGTGTACGTACCTATATATGTTTAATTTTACCGTATTTTAGGTCAAAGAACTAATCTATGCTGGTGGCAGCAACATAAAAGAAGTCATCAAAAGAATTTTTCCTAAGGTAGTTGACGATGTAGTATTAAAGGAATATAGTTGGGATGGTGGAAAAGACAAAAAGAACTTTTCATCCCTGATTAATTTGTGTAATGTTGTTAAAGGTATAGTAAATAATAATTTCAGTAATCATAAAAGCCATATTTATTTTATTCTAATATTTTAGAGTTTGTTAAGCAAAATCCAAGTACCAAATTAGTCACTGAAAAATCAGTTGAAGAAGTGATTGCCATATTCCTTTCTAAAGCAACTGAGCGATGTACTAGAAAAATGCGAGTTTATAGAATTTTTTTAAATTTATTTATTCATTAAATTTATTTGAAGCAGTAACAATTTGATCTTGTTTGCAATTTAGATTTTTTCGATTTTGCGAGTGGAAAGTTGCACCACTGTGGTGAAGTAAAGTACTTTAAAATAAAATGTATAAATCTGTCTAAGAAAAAAAAATTGATCTAACTCCTGCGTAAAGTGTCTTTACCTCATTTGTAGTATGACAAAACTTCACTTTGTGTCAATACTTACATCACATATCAGTTTCCCCACTTTTTAGGTAAACTAAACTATTTTTAACACAAAATTTTCTTTTTAGGGCTTAAGCTGTTAATTCCAAAACAGAATAATTGAATTTGGAAGAGGCCTCATCAGTCATTTAGTTAGATATGTTTGTTTTTTAGTACCTAGTTGTTTTAATTTCCTTATTTTAAGTTTAATTTACTGAAATCGTTTATTCAGAGTTTAGAGAGCTTTGTTTTATTTTAAAAAGTACCTAGTTGTTTTATGTTTACTTTTAGAATGCCATCAAATAATGCTTTAAAGTGTTAGATAAAAGTGTTTCAACATTGTTCCTACTAATTTTAAGTTTTTTTGCAATAAATCTTTTCAAAACAAAGTTGATCATATACCTATTACAAAACTGCAATACTATACAGGGTTGCTTAGGCGTTACAAAAGACGTTCCAATGCGCAACTAATTACAAAAAGTTGTGAACTTTTCGTCAGTGATATCTATTTCATCACTAGTTACGAAAAAGTGCAACATTTCGAAACTAGTTGCGGAATGGAACATATTTCGTAACACCTAAGGGTTACGAAAAGTGTCCTTATATATGTCAAAATTTGAAAATATCTATAGCATATGCCATGGATAGATTTCAGGAGATAAAAAGATATTGCCGGCATATCTTTCATGGTAACCTGGAATATGACAATCATATGCCAGGGAAGATATGGAATATTCATGGAAAAAATGAATATGTATAGCATATGCCATGAAGAAAATTCGGAAGATATAAAGATATTGCTGGCATATATTTCATGGTGACCTCGAATATGCCTGCAATATGCCAAACATATGCCTTGGGAGATATGGAATAATCATGGAATATTTCAATATGCCAGCGGAATATTCGAACAGGCATGGAATATTTTTGTGCCGTCTGGGATATTGATAAAAATTTATAAGCGGAGGAAAATATCATAGCAAGTATTCTCTTATCAAAATGAATTATACCGATTTCAAATTTGACTTGTCGAAAGAATATTTTTGCAAAGAAAAATCAAAAGTGGTGTTGTGTGAAAGAAAATTTCCTTTGATTAAATCCAAATGTAAATTTATTGTCGTGAATCTTTCATATGAATTGAATTTCATTCCATGTATTGAAATTACTGAAAATAAGGGAGACCGAGTGATTTTCACAGAAAACAAGTGGAAGCAGTTTTTGACACACCAAGGAATCATCATCAATTATTTGTACTCATCAGATCAACCTAAGGCCATTGAAGACCATAGATTCACCATTGAGTTTAGCCAATTTACTAACGGAAGAGTAGTCAAAATCATAAAAGACCACTCCTCGGAAAACTTGGGGTTTGCAACCTATGGGAACTCCAACCCCTAATTGATTATAGGGTAGATATCTTGAAAATATATCATTATGGAGAATATTTCCAAATTTCGAAAAATGGACTGTGCAAGCTGAGTGGTGATGCAAAATGCTTCAACCAAGGGTGAACCACAACAGTGAAAATATAAGTTCAACTCTGGAATTCATATATCTTTACCCAGAAGTTTTCAGGGCTGAGTTTTCTGATAAATCATTAATAAGAGGGTGATAATTGATGAAAGTCGCAACAAGACTTATTATATGTTCGCATGGAAATTTGCATACAAGGATTCTCGGAAATCTTATTGGGCTTATGATAGAATGCGCTTTGAGAGGAGGATAAGAAACACTTCATATATCATCAACCCAATTTTGGATTCAACACATAGACAAATAATTTTCAACCATAGATTTGTAATCAATTTATAATGTAAATGTTGTATAAATAAAACTGTTTTGTGAATTTCATATTGTTTTATTGAAAAAATATCATACAAAATCATTTTTTGATATCCATGAATTATGCTCATTGCTCAGACCTAACCATTTTTTCTTAAAATTTTTTCAACCAGAAACACATCAAGGTGTTTAACTTTTTGGAGTTCTTCTTCATAAAGTCCACCTTGTATCTGAACATCATTTTGATCTTTGAGAAAATAAACAGCAGGATTTGACTGATAGACTTTTCTCACAGTAAAAATTTCATTGGACCAGTTTGGTGTATACCCTTTAGCAAATGCCTCCCGGTACTTACTTATTCTTACATGATCATTGAGTTTAAATTTTCGTTTCCTTGGATCCACTGTTTTCAGATGACCATAGATGTTATTGAGTAAATACTTCTCATGGATTTTTTTACATCTTTGGGTTTCATTCCTATCGTGCTGTGTACGGAATTGTTATAGTTAGAAACTATATCTGGTAGAATACCCAACCATTTGTAGCTTCCTTGTAGGCTGAATTGTTTCCACATTCTATTTTTCAAAGTTCTGTTTACTCTTTCAACTGTACTAGCTTTCAAATTGGAGAAAGTACTGTAATGATTAATTTTCCACTTATCCATCAACTGTTTGAATTTTCCATTGTAGAACTCCTTTTCCATATCCGTTTGTAGATTCATGGTTTTAGCATACATATCTCTTAATATTTTTTGCATAGCATGAGTCACATCTTCACCACTTTTAGTTTTAACGGGCTCACACCAAACATATTTGGAAAATACGTTTATGACAACCAAAATGTACTTGAATCCTTTGTTAGTTTTTGAGTAGGGGATCATTTCAACCAAATCAGCTTGAAGAAGATCATTCAAACCTTTAACGATAACATTTCTTCTTTTGAAATGTCTTCTTGAATTTTTATGTAATTCTCCTACAATATCCTCTTTGATTTTATCCATTTTCAGTTTTAGGGCACTGAAGTATAACTTCAACACACCGTTGATTATGTTGCTGCTGATCGACTAAGAAAGGGATCTTATCACCTTTATTTAAATTCCTTCCTATGAGGCTAATCAACGGAACAGTATCTGCATCTTCTTCTCCTAGTGATATATATTTTTATCTTATATATTTTTCATATTGTTTTTGTTTACTTGTTTTGTATATAGAATTGGTAAGGGTATTCTTTTTTTTAATAATATAGAATATAAGATATAAGATTTTATGGATTGTAAATTGATAATTGTGAATAAAAAAGATAGAATGGTAATGGAATGGTAATGACTCACTGATACTGTCTTTTATTATTGTTGCTCAAATATGCCCAGGCTCAATACTTACTCTCCCTGTTGTATACCTTTACCTTTTTTCTCCGTTTTCTAGAAAAACTCAGTTGTAGTCTTCGAGTAAAACCTGTAGCCTCTTCTCTCAGTTTGGAACCCAACTGGAAAGGGCGATGAATATATTTTTTTACAATCTCTTAAAAATGCTGTTTGCATGTTTCCAAAATAAATAACTTTTCGAAGTTCCAAAAAACTCAAATAAGCAATTTTATTGATAATAGTATTGAAATTTTTCACAAATGTGCTCCAGTATTATGATAAAACCTATCTTTCCCTACTCTAACGAAAAGCTAACTTATAATTACCGAAATTCTCCAATTTTAATTCCACAAGGAATGTGTTGTTGATAGAGAAATTTCTGGGTCGCCCTCGTATTCGTTCAATTCCTTCAACAGCTGATCAAGCCACGAATATATCGATCTATTTAAAATTGTTGCCGGTAGTGTACCACAGAAATCTCTCGATCAAATGAGAATTTGGAGGTTATGTTATTATATTTTAATTGTATTACAAAACTAGCGTGAAATTGGTGAATAATTAAAGTTCTAGTGTTATGCAATTAATGAACGTTCACTCTTAAAAAGGAAAATGGTTTGTGACACGTAATTCCACACTTGAAAGTTCGGAGTTATTCAAAAGTTTTGTGGAAAGTTCGTGTCTTCTGGATAATCTTCTCAATTGAAATTACGACTATTTCAGGAATTTGGTTGAATTGCAGTGATTGATATATTGGATACTTGGATAAATACTTTTGAAGGCTTCCCAGCAAATGGAAGGTTGCTCTAGAAGTTCTGTATCAGGATTTTTTTTTTGGTTTTCTTGTAGAAACAGCTTCTTTTGAGGTAAGTCACTTTCTCTATTTGTACTGGTCACTTATAGCAAACTTTTTAAAAGATTGGAACAGTTATTGTTTAATTTTTTTCTAATAAATAAAACTTAAATACTATCTATTACTAAAATTACTCGCTAAAATTGTCTCTTATCATTGCTGTTGAGTTTTTTATCTTCCTCTTTATGTTTTAACCCATTTCACTGTCCCAGTTAAATATTTTTTCTCTCAATTTGTGAGGTTATGTCACTTGTCAAAACATTTTTTTTTTCTAATTTCTTTGAAAAACTTGTTGGACTTTAACATGCCCTGAACGTTTGAAAATACAAATTAATATCCATTACAGCTGCCTGTGGCTGGTATCTGCAGATTCTTGTGACTGTTCGAAAGCTGCAGCGGAATGACCTATGAATCCTTCGAATAGCACAATTTGAGTCCTAGCTGGATTTTCATGCAGTTTTTGGATGGTAATCAGTGACTAGGTTACACAAAAGTCAAGGTAAAGTATCCAGCCCCCATTCCGAGCAACAATAATAATAACAACCACTTATATTTAAAATTAACTTTTTCTATCATACCAAATCATAACAATATATATATATATATATGTATATATATATATATATATATATATATATATATATATATATATATATATATATATATTATTATAATTTTTTGTGATGTTATAGTTTTGAAAAATTACCCATACGACTCCAGTTTTTAAAGTAAAACTTGAAACACAAATATTTTTACAAAAACATGCCTGGCTCAATAAAATGTTACCTGTTACCTTCTTTCTAATCACCTTTCTGTTTTATTTTCCAGCTCAGTCAATCCTTAGAAACATGATTGTCTCTATCTCAGGTGGGTTGCAATTTTTGGGCAGTATTCTTGATGTCAATTTAAAAATAATGTAATTTTCATAAATGCAAATAAATATGCTCCTTAAATAACTGTTTTTTTTTTATTATTATTAAGTAATAATCAATTTCAGGAATTCAAAATGAGAAAAAGTCTGTCAAGGTCATTCAAATATAATCCAAACAAAAAAACTTTCAGTATTTCATTCATAGATAATAAACCTAAACCTGTTCTACGAGAAAACTGACTTAATTTTAATTAATTTAAGAACAAATATTTGAATTGTATCCTTTTATATTATTTCTATTTATACTAATAAAGTCTAATATGATATTTATAAGTCTTTGAAGAATTGGTATTCAGTACGATTTATTTCAATGGTCTAGTACGTTTATTCTGGAGCAGCGCACTAGTATGACGTTAGCAAATTGCCTGGCTCTGATATCAACTGCCAACTTTCAAAATGTTTGTAAGGTTATGGCGACAACTGTTTATTTTGTTGGAAATCGGACTTGAAATGACTTTCGAAATTTATTTGACGATTGTTTTGGTTTTTATGGATTATTATTATCACCAAATACCTGATATGGAGTTCTCTGCTTCTGGGCTTTTCCTGACTCTCCAGGTTACTATTCAAGGTACGTTTTTCTGCCTTTATTTACTTTTCATGAATCCTCTTACATTTATTTTACTGGTTTTATACTTTCTGCTGGTCGTTTTAATCTGCTTTCCTTCCTTTCTAGATTTCTAATTTTCAGCGGTCTTCTCCTCTCAAAAATTTTTTTCCCTTTTTTTTTATTTGTGATTTCCTTTTTATTTTCTACGAACTTGTCATTCATGTTTGCTTCCAATCTTTCTATATTTTCCGTCAAACCTTGTATACTTTCAGTCATACTCTCTTTTACATTTTCTATATTTTTAGTCATACTCTCTTTTATATTCTCTATTTTATTAGTTACACCCCTTTCCATTTTCTCCATATTATTTGATATGAATTGCATCAGCATTTGTATCTGGATCTCCATTCCTGTACCACCTCTCAGTAATTCTTGTTCACTTACATTTCCACCTTGTTCTCCTATCTCTTGCATTTCACTAATATAGTCGCCACTCTGTCCTTCTCTCTCTTCTTCACTCCCCCTTGTTCTTTTTCCGTCCCTTAAATCCATTCTGACTACTCCCAAATACTTTCAAACTTCTTACTTTCAAAATTCTCACTTTCAAACTTCTCCCCTTACTATTACACCTATCTTTCTCTCTACTTTCCTGACCTACTTTCTATTTTTTTTTTATTAAATCGCCCTTTCCAAGTTCGCCCCAGGTTGGGCGCCAATTATTATAATTTTTTGTGATGTTATAGTTTTGAAAAATTGCCCATACGACTCCAGTTTTCAAAGTAAAACTTGAAACACAAATATTTTTACAAAAACATGCCTGGCTCAAAAAAATGTTACCTGTTACCTTCTTTCTAATTACCTTTCTGTTTTATTTTCCAGCTCAGTCAATCCTTAGAAACATGATTGTCTCTATCTCAGGTGGGTTGCAATTTTTGGGCAGTATTCTTGATGTCAATTTCAAAATAATGTAATTTTCATAAATGCAAATAAATATGCTCCTTAAATAACTCTTTTTTTTATTAAGTAATAATCAATTTCAGGAATTCAAAATGAGAAAAAGTCTGTCAAGGTCATTCAAATATAATCAAAACAAGAATACTTTCAGTATTTTATTCATAGATAATAAACCTAAACGAGAAAACTGACTTAATTTTAATTAATTTAAGAACAAATATTTGAATTCTATCCTTTTATATTATTTCTATTTATACTAATAAAGTCTAATATGATATTTATAAGTCTTTGAAGAATTGGTATTCAGTACGATTTATTTCAATGGTCTAGTACGTTTATTCTGGAGCAGCGCACTAGTATGACGTACGTTAGCAAATTGCCTGGCTCTGGTATCAACTGCCAACTTTCAAAATGTTCGTAAGATTATGGCGACAACTGTTTATTTTGTTGGAAATCGGACTTGAAATGACTTTCGAAATTTATTTGACGATTGTTTTGGGTTTTATGGATTATTATTATCACCAAATACCTGATATGGAGTTCTCTGCTTCTGGGCTTTTCCTGACTCTCCAGGTTACTATTCAAGGTACGTTTTTCTGCCTTTATTTACTTTTCATGAATCCTCTTACATTTATTTTACTGGTTTTATACTTTCTGCTGGTCGTTTTAGACGCCTTCCTCACATAACAGTACAGTATCGGTGCAGCATCTGTATGCGGTATACCGATAGTAAACTTTGTCGGCCAGATCTCCTCACTTATCGGTTTACTGTCCGTAAGTTGTCTGCATGCTTTCGGTGCAAACATTCAGATGCGTTTGTGCCGTCATCGTTAAATGATGTCTTCGGATGAAGATGTCATTGCGTGTTACATGTACTTACGATTGCGTAGAAGAAGAAAGAAGTATTGGGTACACCCGTATATTGCCAAAAATATTTCATGCAGACTTTTCATTGCGGCACAACAACTTTCGCAAGATGATGTGAAATTCCGAGCGATGTATAAAATGTCAAAACAAAGTTATCGTGAACTCCTAATTGCACCCCACATTACGAAACAAAATACTACATATAGAGAATGTGTTAGTGCCGAAGAGAGATTACTCATTACTTTGAGGTAAGAACCTGTACATTTCTTTAAATGAGTGCTTTGCAATACACTGCTGGACGTACAGTTTGCGATACATCAAGTCATCTATTTTGATAGCTGTCACGCTCTTACGTCAATACAGTAAAGGTTAGTTTCCCTGATAAAGTAGATGAGTCGCACACTGTACGTCTCACCAATAGTGCTCCAATCGTTCAGGATTGTCGGTCCATCTTGAGGGAGGCACCCACTTCTATTCTATTCTATTCTATTAATGTTGGGGTGTCGATACACTGCGACCTATAAGATCTATTGTGCCCCCTTCTGCTGCCCAATCGTTGAGGATGTCTCAGCGATTAGAGCAGTTCCTCCATTCCTATTGCTTTCAAAAAGTTCAGGATGTCGGTAGGCTTCAGGTTGGGTAGATCTCCCTCTTCTATTTGATATTCTCCGAGGTATCGTGCCCTTGGATTATGCAGGGTACCCACTTTCATCTGCATCTGTCTGATGTAAAATCCCTCACAAAGGCATAAATATGTATAAATCATCAAAAACCAATATAATTTTTTATTTATTAATAAAGTTTTTATGAATGAAATACAGAAAAGTTAACAGCTTCATCCTCATTTTGGTAACCTGGCGTAGAGTGAGACTGGTAGTTCATGGCTTCATCTGCATTTTGATAACCTTGTGTAGAGTAAGACTGGTAGTTCATGGCTTCATCTGCATTTTGATAGCCTGTCAAAGAGTTAGACTGGTAGTTCATTACTGGCGGATATGCAGCTGGTGCTGGAGTACCAACTGATGATATTGGAGAAAATAGAGAATTGTCCATTGAAGAACTACCAGTGGAGTTTCTTGAAGGTCCTGATATCGGTGCGGTCTTAATGTCATCTATAAGTTGTAATACTTTAATTTTGAAAGATCGGATTTGTTGGGCATTCATATCGGCAAACTCTAGTAGTAAACTGAGGAAGTAATGGTTCATTTGTTTTTCGGTTTTGTTTAATAAAATTTCGTCAGTCTTGTCGATTTTGTTTTTTAAAAACTTAACCATTGCAGCGTCTACTGCTGCTGCAGATGTTGCCTTGGGGCGAACTCGGGGCATAGGTATAGAAGAAGAAGAAGCCGTAGATTGGACTTGTGAATCAGATAACTGGTGTTGATCTGATGAATCAGTAGGGCCCTCGTCTGTTACTTGTTCTTCAGGTTCTGCCTCGGTATTATCTGCCGGTTCTGTATCTGGCACCGTGTTTTCTACTGGATTTGGTGGTATGTTTCCACGATTAGGAATTCTATTAACTGGTTTAACGTAGGGTAAAATAAACGTTAAATCTTCAGCCAAATAATAAGGCTTTTTGGTTTTTGAGCCGCTTGGAGGTGGTTTGGTACTTCTGATGAAAGTGGACCTGATATTGCGCCATTTTTCCTTGCATTCAGCAACTGAAACAAAGAGAACAGATAAATTAAACTGATGCTTTTTTTATTTTGCAGATATTTAGCTACCGGAAGTACATTTACGGCATTAGCATTATATTTTGCAAGAGGTGTGAGCACTATATCTGACATAATAGCTGAAACGACTGACGTGATTTGGTCAACACTAAAGACAGAGTACATGGCAATTCCAACCACAGAAAAATGGAAAGATATATCTAATCGTTTTTATGAACTTTGGAATGTCCCTAATTGCTTAGGGGCTATGGATGGCAAGCACATCAGAATTCAAAAATTGCCGAATACTGGATCCACAAATTATAACTATAAAGGTTATCATTCGATCGTCCTATTAGCAATATGTAATGCTGATGGATTGTTTACTATGATTGACACAGGGTATGCTGGGCGAAATAGTGATGGCGGAATTTTTCAAGCTTCGGCTTTGAGCTACTGGATGGAAACAGTTGGTTTAAATATGCCTATATCTTCAGCACTTCCACATGATGATACACAACAGCAAGTGCCATATTTCTTTGTTGCCGACAATGCTTTCCCTTTGAAACGCAATATAATGCGGCCTTACCCCATGACAGGTATAAACAATATTAAAAGAATCTACAACTACAGAATGTCGAGAGCACGCAAAACAATAGAGTGTACATTCGGAATGATGACTCAAAAGTTTCAAGTACTTCTAACGCCAATTCGGTGTACAAATTACACTACAGTGAACAACATAAATAAATCTGTATGTGTCCTACACAATTTTATACGATTACGAGATGGAGCGCCATATTCTGCCACAGATAATGAGGGTACTCACAACCAGAATCGAGATTTTAACATTGAAAGAGACGAAATTCCCATTAATGCTAGATCAGCCGAGCCAACAGTCCGAAAATACTTAACTAATTACTTTGTTTTACCTAGGGCAGCGCTTCCGTGGCAATATACTCATTGTATTTAATTGAAACTACATACATAATTACTGTCTATGCATACTTTGTAATTAATAAGAAGAGTACTATAAAATAATATTATGTGAGTTTGAGTGTATGTGTGAGTGATACATAATAAATAACACGTACTTACCAGTCAATTTTGTTTCATTGCTAATTTCTGTCCACGCTTTTTCCGTCAGGGCGTTCCTCGAATATTCCGGTAACTTGTAGTTATATAAAAGTGGATATTTTTCTACTTCAGCCACCAATTTAATACACGTGGCTTTTTCATTTGCCATTTTCAATACACTCGTATGGTAGACTCCGTACGATTTACACAAATTTCGCGCTCGGTATCTCGGATCTTACTGGAAAGCCGTACTGCAATGCAGTATGCTGAACATATACCGCCCCGCTCCCGCGCAGCCCGCGCCAGTCAGAAAGCGTGTATGCAAATATAGACGCTCGGTAACGAAGCGGTAACAATTTTACTGCATGTAATTTACTGCACCGATACCGTACTGTTATGTGAGGAAGGGGCCTTAGTCTGCTTTTCTTCCTTTCTAGATTTCTAATTTTCAGCGGTCTTCTCCTCTCAAAAATTTTTTTCTCCTCCTTTTTTTAACAAACTTCCCGTTGCCTACATCCCCATTTTTCTTTCACCAATCACAGTCTCATTATCACTCGCGAACTTCTTGATTCATTTTTAATTTAATCTTTACACTTCTTAAAATTACATCTTACAACCAAACTATCTACTAATATTCTTAAATACCTATTATTTTACTAAAAGTAAACTTGTCTTGTTGTATTTCTTGATTTTAGTCTATTTTATTCATTTCTGTCCCATATTTTTCATGTTCAATCGAATTGTCATTTTTTCTGTCACCTTCAAATTTATAAAATCTATACAGTGTGATATCTTACTAATTTCTGTGTGTTCATGTCCAAATCGTTTTAAATAATACCCTAACTGATTGCTAATATTTGTTTTTCAATTTCTTTTAGGTAGTTCTCCCTACATAGTATTATCTCGATGATTGCTCGGAACGCTGAAATATTTACCAGAAACTTGTTTGTTACTCTTCTTATTTGACTGTGCTGAATATAAATGGTGATAATTTGTATGGTTATATATATATATATATATTGTAATGATAAGGAAGAAAGGTAGACTCGAGTGAACAGAACACAATAAAAAAGATTCATGACATAGAAAGGGAAATTGTTAACATCCAGGAGAAAGTTATTGCATGTAGGGACAACAGTGAATATTTAAATTAAATTCAGGAACTGGAGGTTAAATTACAAAAATTGGAGGAAAGTAGGACAAGTGGGATTGTAGAAACAAGAATTATAAATATATATATATATATATATATATATATATATATATATATATATATATATATATATATATATATATTATATATAAATTATAAATTCAAAATAATAATAAATTCGATGGGAACATAAAAACGATTCACCCAATCACTTTTAAAAAAATGTTAAAGAACAAAGCTAGAAAACTGGGGTACCAATGCCCAGATGAAAGTTGGGGACTTATTACAGTTTAGGAAGTTTGACGAGAGGAAAAGCACGAATTATAACAATTATGCAATACAACTTTACTCGATAGCTCAGTATTTGAATCCAACTATGAACGAGGAAGAAATAGTTACAAGTATAAGTCGACATTTTAAGCCAGAAAACTTTGAAATCATTAACATAAATGAAATAAAAACAATGACCAGGTTAAGCGAGTATTCAATGAGGTTAAAAAGAACGTTAGAATATAAAATTTGGGATAGTAGAAATAGGTATTCAGAGAATAAAAATTACAATCAAAATATGCAAGGCCACAATAGATATGAAAATAGAAGGGAAAATAATTATAATAATGAGATAAATTCTAACAACTATAGGCAGAATAGGGATAATAATAAAAATGGGAGATTTATAAACAATAATAACAATAATTACAATAACAGGTACAATGGAAATCAAAATCAAAGGGATTATAATAGAAATAACTACAATAATAATAATAATAATCAAAACAGGGACTATAACAGCTATGAAAACAATAGAAATCAGAATCAAGGGCAATATCAACAAAATAGAAACGAATACAATAGGGAAGACAGACGAATGAATTATATCGAAGGACAAAACAATGAACGTACGAGACAGGTACATTTTAATCAAAGGGAAAGTAGTTATGACAGGGAAAATGACGAAAGACAAACGAACAATAATCACGAGATAAGAAATGACGAACATGCTGAAAATTTTTGCTAAGAAAACCATATGTGAAGCTGGAACAACCTATTTATGAACATCCTAAGGAATTTATAGATTTAAATGAAAATGAAAAAAATTAACAAATAAACAAATTAATAATTGGAGAAAGATCAGTGAAAATTCTTATAGACATAGGTTCAGAGGCATCTTTAGTCAGTGAAAACAATATTGAAAAAGATTTGGAAAGTAAAATTGTGAGAATGCCAAAAACAAACTTAGTGGGGATCAATGGGAAGAAATTAGCAGAATCTAATAGTTTTATAAATTTAAATTTGGAGATAGAACAGCAAACAATTGAAATATAACTATTAATAATCAAAAATATGGACATGGATGTAGTTATTGGTACCGATTTATTAGATAGAAACAAAGTCAAAATCGATTATGAGCAAAAAAACTATCAAATGGATGGAAAATTGGTTTAAATTTGAAGATACAAGTGATAACAAGGTAGATTTGAATAGGGGAATTTTGTGTATTAAGAGTGTAAATGAGAAGGAACAGTGTGAAAATAAAATTGAAAATAAAAATGAATATGAAAATGAATTAAATAATTATGAAGAAATGAATTATAATGAGTATAATGAATACAAATGCAATATAAAATATGAAAACTATGCGAGTGAATTATTAAGGAAGTATGAAAGGTTAAGTATGGATGAGTCTAGAATTGCTAGCAAATATGTACTCAAAATAGAGGTGAAAGAAATCAACAAATTTAAATCAAAAATTTATCCAATACCATATCGATTTAGGGAACAAGTAAGGGAAGAGATAGAGAAAATGCTAAGACAGGGAATAATCGAGAAAAGTACTAGTAATTTTATATATCCTATAGTTGTAGTGCAGAAGAAAAGTGGAGAACATAGACTGTGTTTAGACGCACGTGAATTAAATAAAATAACTACACCACAGTACGAATCTCCAATGAACATAGAGGCTATTTAATAACCAGCAACAACAACAATAAGCATATTTTTGTGATAGTAGATCATTTCTCTAAGTTTATAAAAGTTTACCCATGTAGAAAAACCAATTTTAAAACAGTTAAAGATTGCCTAATAAAATTTATACAAGAAATTGGAAAACCTGAAATTATAATATTACATAATGCAACCTATTTTAGTAACGATCGAATGAAAAAGTTTTGTAAAAATTTAAAAATTAATTTAAGATTCACAAGTATAAGACATCCGTCAGCAAATCCAACCGAAAGATACATCAGAGAGGTTATAAAATACTTAAGAGTTGTACTGCAAGAAAATCATAGGAATTGGGATGAAAAACTAAACATAGTAGAAAAATATTTGAATGAACTACCAAGCACTGTTACTGAAGAAAATCCTAAATATGTAATGACAGGGGAAATGCCAGAAAGAGAGTGGGTGAATGAAAGTAAGGTATTAGAACGAACGTTAGAAAAGGTGAACATGAGAATTATTAAAAATGCAAAAAGGTATGTAAATAGGGAGAGTGAAAGAAGTGTGAAGTGTACGAAGTTTAAAAAAGGAGATTAAGTGATTATTATGAATTTAAGAGTGCCGAATGAAAGGAAGGTTTGTGTGCAAAGTTTTTATTTCCTTTTGAAGGACCTTATGAAGTTATTAATGATAATCCTGTAAATAGTTACAAATTAATAAATCCAGTCACTGGAAAAGGAAGAGGCATATTCAATATAAAAAGTGTTTATCAGTTTAAAATATAAAATTACAAAAATTATATATATATAAAAAAAATTATAAAAAAGGTATCATTTTGCAGAATTCAGTAGTGGACAAACGACCATTTGAAACTGTCAATCTGAAACAAAAAAAAAAGATAGAATTAAAAATTGGTATTCTAATTTTTCTATGGGATATAAAAACGTAGAATACAAATTTTGGGGAATTTGTTATGATATTAAGTTGTTAATGAAAATTTTAATTATTATTATTTTAATATAAACTGAAATAAATACTTAAAACTAACTCTAAATTAAATTATTTATATGAAACAGTCAAATGATCTCTAATAAAGTCAGCAAAAAGTCAAATTTTAATTGATTTTGAAGAAAAGTCAAATAAGCCGCTACGATTAAGAAGTTTTTTTAAAAACCATAGTAGACTATCTAAATGAGAAAGAATTCAAGAAACCTGATGGATGAAAATAGTAAAGTAGAGTATAAACCATCAGTATCAACCATAAAAACAATATTTTTCTAAACAAAAAAGTAACTTATGAACAATATTAAAAATAGTAATGAAAACAACCATCACTCAGTAGAATTTCAAAGGAATTGAGGTGTATTGACTGAGAGTATAAATTTCGGCAGGGGTACTATATGGTAAAAAACCAGAGAAGAACAATGAATAAAAACAATGAATAAAATGAAATCCCATTAAATTCAAGGTTATTGTGATGAATTAGAGTGTAATTTAGAATAAGATTAGTTTAAAACCATCGGGAGTGTCGGATGAACGATTCTAAAAAAAAAAAAAAAAAAAGAATAGGTTGATAGGAGAATACAAGTTTGGTTGGAGCGGGGGTTCCAAAAAGGAAGTAAATGGCGTGTTGAGAATCAAAAAGTTTAAATTGAAGATGAAAGGTTAAAAAAACTCAACAGAAACTTAATAACTACGTTGGAAATTGGTAACTAAAACCAAAATAATAAGCTGAGAAAAAAAGTACCTTCATCGTCATCGAATTGGCCACTGTATCCTGCAGAACTACGAGATGCCACCTCCGGCAAACTTTCCAAAAGAGAAAAAAAGGTATTTAAAATACTTTGATTATAAATAAATAAATAATATTTTATTCCATTCAGATCATTTACACGATATTGGAAAAGTCAATAGAGAAAATATAATAAGTACATAAAATATGTTGTTATACATAGGTAAATATATAAATAGTAAAAAGGTATTAAAAACTACATTCCAGAAATTCATTCAGACTATAGAATGAGTATTGCAGCAGGAGATCCTTGAGAGATTTTTTAAATACATTAAGATTTTGGATTTCTCTTATAGTGATTGGTAGTTTATTAAACAACTGTATACCTGTATAAGATGGACTCTTTTCATATGAAGTTGTCCGATGAGGCGGTATTCGAAGAAGATTACCATGCCTTGTCTTATAGTTATGTTTGTCAGCACTTTTAATAAAGTCATTTAAATTATTTTTAACGAATAGGATTGTTTTATAGATATAAATACAGGGGAGAGTTAAAATTTTGTTTTCTTGAAAGAAGCCTTTACAGGAAGTTCGCTTATGAATACCAAAGATGAGACGTATTATTTTTTTTTGTAAAATAAACTATTTTATTGAAAATCTAGAGTTTCCCCATATTATAACATTATAAGATAAGTGCGAGTATGTCATCGCATAGTAGATATTCATTAGTTGTTGTTGGGAGAATATGTTTTTGAGTTGTAAGATTGCATAGTAACTGCTACATATCTTCTTAGAAATATGATTAGTACATGTCTGAAAAGAAAGTGATGAGTCAAGAAACGTTCCAAGGAATTTTGTTGTCTCGGAAGACGTAATGTTAATATTTTCAGTGTTTATTTCAAAAGACGTGTTGGGATCATTTGTTATGTTAAATTTCATTAGAACCGTTTTCCCGTGATTCAGAATTAAATGATTGTTCAGACACCATTCAGTAAATTTATTATAAAGTAAATTTAAATTATCTGCCAGTTCTTCGGAAGAGTTGCCACAGGTTGCAAACGAAACATCATCTGCATATATGACCTTACACTTCGCTTCCATAAATGCTGGTAGGTCATTAATATACAATATAAATATAAGTGGACCCAGCACAGAACCCTGAGGAACACCCAGATTAACAATTGCCTCATTTTATTGAGTTTGATTTATTTTGACTGCTATTTTCCTATATCTTAAGTATGACATCAGCCAAGTCAACACGTTTCCACGAAATCCCAAAGCGTATAGTTTTTCTTCAACAAAATCTAAATTTAGGCTATCAAAGGCCTTAGTGAGATCAAAGAATAATGCCCCAACAGTTTTCTTATTATCAAGTTCTTTATATATAAATTCGACAAATTCATAAACAGCCCCTTCTGTTGATCTCCCAGGGTAAAACCCGTTTTGACATTTTGTTACAATATTGTGATTATCCAAATAATTAATCATTCTATTATAAGCAGACTTTTCAACAACTTTACCAATCACATTTGAAACAGTTATCTGTCTATAGTTATCCATACACAGGGGATCTTTGTTTTTATAGATAGGAGTAACCAGTCCAGTTTTTAGTTCTTCCGGGAACTGACCATTTTCAATTGAGATATTTATTAATTCTGACAGAGGCAGTGCAATGTGCTGAGCTATACATTTAATGATTTTTGTTGATATACAGTCAATACCACTTGAATTCGTATTTTTTAAACTACATATTATCTCAAAGACCTCATGTGCTGTAACAGGTGTGAAAAAGAATGAATTACTATTATTCAGATCACATCTTGTACAGGACAATACACAATTTTAAAAAAAAATTTCGTTCAACAATCTTACAGAGGTGCTGAAATGATTAACAAATCTATTCGCAACATCAAAGTCCCTGTCAACAATTGACCCATTGATATTCAATTTCATTTCTCTTATCTTATTATTATATTTCCCAGTTTTTTCTTTAACTAATTTCCAAACATATTTCTGTTTTTCAGTAGGATCTATTTTATTTTCAATAATTTTTTGGTAGTATAACTTTTTGTCTGATTTTAGTCTGTTTTTATAGGTTTTAAGCAGAAGTTTATATTCAATTTCTAGTTTTTCATCAGTAAGGTTCTGCTTTAACCAGTAAAGATTGTTTAGTGATTTACGTAACTCAAATGATTCTCTAGTAAACCACTTATTTTTACTTTCACCTTCATTGTTTACTAATTGTTTTTTTGATGGACAGAATTTATCAATAGCAAAATTAATAATTCCATAAAAAATATTGAACATTTCATTAGTGTCATTCCCGTTAACAATATCAGAGAAAACTTCATGTTGTAAGTAGTGACTTAATCCAGTCATGCTATAGTCATTCAAATGTCTAGTCAGGATCAGTTTCTTAATAGGCTTAGTAGTATTACTTGACTTAATATCCATCACAAGGCCAAAATGATCTCCCAAACTTAAGTTATGTATAGTTTCACAGTAAGCTTCGTTATCTATGTTAGTGAATATATAATCAAGTTTGGATATTGATAAATTACCATTTATGTTTTTAAATACCCTAGTCGGTTTAGTGTTTTGTGTATTTAATTGGTAGCACTGCATAATGTTTAGGAGATCATTTTTGTTGGAAGATTCCGTCAAGTAGTCAATATTTAGATCACCACAAAATATGACTTTGTCGAATTTTTTTACACAGTAGTCAAGCATTTCAGAAATTTGTTTAAAAAATATTTCTGTGTCAGCACCTGACGGTCTATAGACTACATTGATACAATATTTCACATTATTTGGACAGATTTGTACAGCACAGTTTTCTGAATGCATTTCTATCGAAAATTTGTCTATATAACTAATTTTCTTGAATTGTATATTATTTCGGTCTAGTATCATTACTCCACCATGTATACGGTTTGGTCTGACGTAATAGCTTGCAAGCACAAAATTTTTAAAACATACAAAATTAATATTGGTTTCTGAGCACCATGTTTCTGTCAGACATATAATATGAGGGTTATATTCTTCAATTACCATCTCAAACTGTTCTATTTTATTTGTTATACATTGACTATTTACACACAGCAATCTAATTATGTCTTTTGAATTACGCTGTAGATGGTTAGAATTCTCTTGCTTGATAATGTTCGTTCCGAAATTGAAATCTTTTCACAGTCACACCTTTCGGCCAAAAACTTGGAGTATAGAGTTGATTTCTAAGTTCAAAATCTGCTTCCACTTTGTAAGATAAGTTGCGTCCTAAACTATTCAGTTTTGTAACAATAAATTCTTGTCCCTGTATCCTTTTCTCCAAATATTTTTTAATATCATCTGAAGTTGACGTTGGTTTACAACGACCTACGTAAATCCATAGTCGACGTTGTGATGCAAAATTTTCTTCATCATTTATATTGTTTGTTGGCACATCTTTTCCAGTGTCCCCCGTACCGACTATTATTTTCTTTTTTGCGGCAGCAGTTCTCCTATGAGCATGTTTTGAATATCGCTCACCATGATTGTTTGTATGCATGTTTTTGTCGGTATTCTTATCACCGACACAAAGTTCTTTTTCAATAATTGTATTACCAGACAAATTTGATTCATCCAGATTGTCGATTAAGTTTGAATTATAACTATTAGGAGTAGTAGCATTACTTGTCAATAGACCAATCATGTCTATATTACTTTCTTTAAGTACAGTTATTTCATTTTTTTCATTTTTTTTTTTTTTTTTTTGTCCTCGAACATATCCTGCAGGTTTCTACCAGTCCTTTCTCCACTTTGAAGCAACTCACTTCACATAGAACTTTGAAAATTTTCCTCCTCGAACAATTTCACAGTGAACTCCTGAACTTTGAAACCATTTTAACTTTTAATTAGCGCCCATTCAATTTAATCATATATCATTGCAAAAGGACAATTTATTTATTTTTATTTACATTCGAAGTGACATACCCTCACTTTCTAGAAAGGGCACGGAACTCATTTGCTAGTCACATCAAAAGTAATTTCAATTTTAACCATTAGAGGGCGATAAATGATTTCTGTGACACTTTTTCATAAATTTCTAGACAATAAGTTATCTAGAGTAGGAACAGGTAAACTACTGGAGATTTCATCTTTTCTCATATGTTTTTTATTGATTTCAATTGTGAATAAAACGATATTTCTGTGTTTTCAAACAAATTTTATTATTGGTACCATTGTTGGGGAATTTTCATTTTCTGATTGGTACGACTGCTGCTGCTGAGAAACCACTATATTCGATGACGATGAAGGTACTTTTTTTCTCAGCTTATTATTTTGGTTTTAGTTACCAATTTCCAACGTAGTTATTAAGTGTCTGTTGAGTTTTTTTTAACCTTTCATCTTCAATTTAAACTTTTTGATTCTCCACACGCCATTTACTTCCTTTTTGGAACCCCCGCTCTCTCTCAACCAAACTTGTATTCTCCTATCAACCTATTCTTTTTTTTTTTTTTTTTAGAATCGTTCATCCGACACTCCCGATGGTTTTAAACTAATCTTATTCTAAATTACACTCTAATTATTCACAATAACCTTAAATTTAATGGGATTTCATTTTATTCATTGTTTTTATTCATTGTTCTTCTCTGGTTTTTTACCATATAGTACCCCTGCCGAAATTTATACTTTCAGTCAATACACCTCAATTCCTTTGAAATTCTACTGAGTGATGGTTGTTTTCATTACTATTTTTAATATTGTTCATAAGTTACTTTTTTGTTTAAAAAAATATTGTTTTTATGGTTGATACTGATAGTTTATACTCTACTTTACTATTTTCATCCATCAGGTTTCTTGAATTCTTTCTCATTTAGATAGTCTACTATGGTTTTTTAAAAAACTTCTTAATCGTAGCGGCTTATTTGACTTTTCTTCAAAATCAATTAAAATTTGACTTTTTGCTGACTTTATTAGAGATCTTTTGACTGTTTCATATAAATAATTTGATTTAGAGTTAGTTTTAAGTATTTATTTCAGTTTATATTAAAATAATAATAATTAAAATTTTCATTAACAACTTAATATCATAACAAATTCCCCAAAATTTGTATTCTACATTTTTATATTCCATAGAAAAATTAGAATACCAATTTTTAATTCTATCTTTTCTTTTTGTTTCAGATTGACAGTTTCAAATGGTCGTTTGTCCACTACTGAATTCTGCAAAATGATACCTTTTTTATAATTTTTTTTATATATATATATAATTTTTGTAATTTTATATTTTAAACTGATAAACACTTTTTATATTGAATATGCCTCTTCCTTTTCCAGTGACTGGATTTATTAATTTGTAACTATTTACAGGATTATCATTAATAACTTCATAAGGTCCTTCAAAAGGAAATAAAAACTTTGCACACAAACCTTCCTTTCATTCGGCACTCTTAAATTCATAATAATCACTTAATCTCCTTTTTTAAACTTCGTACACTTCACACTTCTTTCACTCTCCCTTTTTACATACCTTTTTGCATTTTTAATAATTCTCATGTTCACCTTTTCTAACGTTCGTTCTAATACCTTACTTTCATTCACCCACTCTCTTTCTGGCATTTCCCCTGTCATTACATATTTAGGATTTTCTTCAGTAACAGTGCTTGGTAGTTCATTCAAATATTTTTCTACTATGTTTAGTTTTTCATCCCAATTCCTATGATTTTCTTGCAGTACAACTCTTAAGTATTTTATAACCTCTCTGATGTATCTTTCGGTTGGATTTGCTGACGGATGTCTTATACTTGTGAATCTTAAATTAATTTTTAAATTTTTACAAAACTTTTTCATTCGATCGTTACTAAAATAGGTTGCATTATGTAATATTATAATTTCAGGTTTTCCAATTTCTTGTATAAATTTTATTAGGCAATCTTTAACTGTTTTAAAATTGGTTTTTCTACATAGGTAAACTTTTATAAACTTAGAGAAATGATCTACTATCACAAAAATATGCTTATTGTTGTTGTTGCTGGTTATTAAATAGCCTCTATGTTCATTGGAGATTCGTACTGTGGTGTAGTTATTTTATTTAATTCACGTGCGTCTAAACACAGTCTAAGTTCTCCACTTTTCTTCTGCACTACAACTATAGGATTTATAAAATTACTGGTACTTTTCTCGATTATTCCCTGTCTTAGCATTTTCTCTATCTCTTCCCTTACTTGTTCCCTAAATCGATATGGTATTGGATAAATTTTTTATTTAAATTTGTTGATTTCTTTCACCTCTATTTTGAGTACATATTTGCTAGCAATTCTAGACTCATCCATACTTAACCTTTCATACTTCCTTAATAATTCACTCGCATAGTTTTCATATTTTATATTGCATTTGTATTCATTATACTCATTATAATTCATTTCTTCATAATTATTTAATTCATGTTCATATTCATTTTTATTTTCAATTTCATTTTCACACTCTTCCTTCTCATTTACACTCTGAATACATAAAATTCCCCTATTCAAATCTACCTTGTTATCACTTGTATCTTCAAATTTAAACCAATTTTCCATCCATTTGATAGTTTTTTGCTCATAATCGATTTTGACTTTGTTTCTATCTAATAAATCGGTACCAATAACTACATCCATGTCCATATTTTTGATTATTAATAGTTGTATTTCAATTGTTTGCTGTTCTATCTCCAAATTTAAATTTATAAAAGTATTAGATTCTGCTAATTTCTTCCCATTGATCCCCACTAAGTTTGTTTTTGGCATTCTCACAATTTTACTTTCCAAATCTTTTTCAATATTGTTTTCACTGACTAAAGATGCCTCTGAACCTATGTCTATAAGAATTTTCACTGATATTTCTCCAATTATTGATTTGTTTATTTGTTAATTTTTTTCATTTTCATTTAAATCTATAAATTCCTTAGAATGTTCATAAATAGGTTGTTCCAGCTTCACATATGGTTTTCTTAGCAAAAATTTTCAGCATGTTCGTCATTTCTTATCTCGTGATTATTGTTCGTTTGTCTTTCGTCATTTTCCCTGTCATAACTACTTTCCCTTTGATTAAAATGTACCTGTCTCGTACGTTCATTGTTTTGTCCTTCGATATAATTCATTCGTCTGTCTTCCCTATTGTATTCGTTTCTATTTTGTTGATATTGCCCTTGATTCTGATTTCTATTGTTTTTATAGCTGTTATAGTTCCTGTTTTGATTATTATTATTATTATTGTAGTTATTTCTATTATAATACCTTTGATTTTGATTTCCATTGTACCTGTTATTGTAATTATTGTTATTATTGTTTATAAATCTCCCATTTTTATTATTATTATCCCTATTCTGCCTGTAGTTGTTAGAATTTCTCTCATTATTATAATTATTTTCCCTTCTATTTTCATATCTATTGTGGCCTTGCATATTTTGATTGTAATTTTTATTCTCTGAATACCTATTTCTACTATCCCAAATTTTATATTCTAACGTTCTTTCTAACCTCATTAAATACTCGCTTAACCTAGTCATTGTTTTTATTTCATTTATGTTAATGATTTCAAAGTTTTCTGGCTTAAAATGTCGACTTATACTTGTAACTATTTCTTCCTCGTTCATAGTTGGATTCAAATTCTGAGCTATCGAGTAAAGTTGTATTGCATAATTGTTATAATTCGTGCTTTTCCTCTCGTCAAACTTCCTAAACTGTATTAAGTCCCTAACTTTCATCTGGGCATTGGTACCCCAGTTTTCTAGCTTTGTTCTTTAACATTTTTTTAAAAGTGATTGGGTGAATCGTTTTTATGTTCCCATCGAATTTATTATTATTTTGAACACTCTGGTAATTTATAATTCTTGTTTCTACAATCCCACTTGTCCTAATTTCCTCTAATTTTTGTAATTTAACCTCCAGTTCCTGAATTTTATTTAAATATTCACTGTTGTCCCTACATGCAATAACTTTCTCCTGGATGTTAACAATTTCCTTTTCTATGTCATGAATCTTTTTTATTGTGTTCTGTTCACTCGAGTCTACCTTTTCATTTATTTTTCCTATTTCCTGGGACGTACCTAGGTTTATTTTCTCTGCATCTTTCCTCATATCACTTATTTGTCTTGTATTTTGATCAACTAAATGGTTAATCATACTTATTTCCCCAGTTATTTTCTTATAATGTTCCAAATTTTGTTGCTCTATCCTCCTTTCGAACTTTTGCATTTATTTACAAATTCCTTTTTGTTTTCTTCCAATTTTCTTACCACATAGTCTTCCAGTTTCCCTATCCTAGTATTCATACTATCCTTGATTTCTTCCATGTTTCCTCTTATACTCTGATCCATTTTTTCTTTCATCATTTCCATATTCTCCTTCACTTTCTCCTCCATTCTATCCATGTTCTCCATCATACTAACTTTCGTTCTTTCTTCCATCTTTTCCATGTTCTCCGTCATGCTTCCCATATTACTTCCTATAAACTCCCTCAACATTCTAAACTTTTCATCCATACTACTTTCTACCTGACTTTCTCTCACCTGTCTTTCTGCACTTGTTCCAGTTACCTGTCAACTTGTCTCTCCATGATCACCATATTCCAGGCTCCATCCAAACCTACTCTTTTACCGTCTCTTAGATTCATTATTTCACTACTATACAAACTCGTTCACACAGCAGACAAATTTTCTAATCACTCACACTTGCAAAACTTTTATTTCAGATTTACCAAACCTTTTCTCATTATTCCAAATCTGCTTATTCTGCCTGACGTTGGGCTCCATTTGTAATGATATGGAAAGGGGGATTTGATGTTATGTTTTGTATTGATTAATAAATAATAAATAAAGTTGTAAATGTTTTGTTGTATAATGGGAAATTTTATAAATGAATACTTAACCTTACTTTTTACTGTCAAAATATCTCTTTCTCCGGCTTAACTCTTTGGGCATGATGTACTCTCTCTCTCTCTCAGTAGTGCTTTCTCAGCAGCAGCAGTCGTACCAATCAGAAAATGAAAATTCCCCAACAATAGTACCAATAATGAAATTTGTTTCAAAACACAGAAATATCGTTTTATTCACAATTGAAATCAATAAAAAACATATGAGAAAAGATTAAATCTCCAGTAGTATTACCGTAGTTTACCTGCTCCTACTCCAGATAACTTATTGTCTAGAAATTTATGGAAAGTGTCACAGAAATCATTTATCGCCCTCTAATGGTTAAAATTGAAATAACTTTTGATGTGACTAGCAAATGAGTTCCGTGGCCTTTCTAGAAAGTGAGGGTATGTCACTACGAATGCAAATAAAAATAAATAAATTGTCTTTTTGCAATGATAGGGGAGGGTGGGGCAGGTTCGGACTAGTTTTTTCAAACATTAATATTTTAAAGATAACATTTTGTGCAATGGATACCTTAGTCTATTTTTAACATTTTGGCATTATCTCAAGCAAAAAACTACAGTGGTTTTCGTTTGGTTACATTTTTTCCAAAAAAATGCATTTGTCCGAACCTGCCCCATAGTGGGGCACATCCGGACTCGTAGTGGGGTATATTCGGACAAGTCTAATAAAATTCAGAACATATTAATTTTTCAGAGAAATAAAAGACTATATCAGAAAAAGTTTATTGAACGTTATAACCATCAAAATTGACATGGAATTTGAAGAGCGAACACATCCTGGAAGTTCCTGGTGCTGCCTCAGGACTAGGTATTTTCGAAACTATATCTTCTCTGGAAACAGTCGAAATATCTTGCAAGTCTGGAAAGCGGAAACCGTTATTATACTTTCTCAAATAATTCAAGACGTTAGAGTTATCATTATTGCAAGCTTCTACTCTGCCGATGTAATGAAGTCTCCTTTTGTTGGTCGGAAATTTGACAAGCAAATAATCATTATTATGGATTATGTCGTCATCTAATAGCATGAGCTCATCGTCATTGTCTTGAAACTCGTCCAAAGAATCAGACAGATCATCCAAAAATTCTCATTAACAAATATTCTGTGGTAAGTCTACATCAGAATCTGAGGAGTCACATTCAATTTTCTTCAACTTTTTTTTTGTACCTTTCCTTTACCCTTCTCAGATTTTGAGGAATCACGTTTCATTCTCTTCCACTTCTTCTGTGGTGCCTTTCCTTTACCCTCCTCTACAACTTTTTTCTCTTTTTTCGTCACTTCACATTCACTTTGTAATACTTTTCTTTTCGTGTTTTTTTCCTCCAACTTTTGTTTTCTCTTTGTTTCCAATTCTTGAATTCTTTCCTTCTCCGGTGTGCTCGTATAAATTCTGGATTTACCTACTCGAGACTTTCCTTTTGTTTTTCTGGGGGCTGCCTAAGGTAATGGTCTGATGATATCGACGGATAATATTGTAATTTTCGGTTTTGTAACGCGATTTACTATGTCATTTAACATAGTTCTTATCATCATGGTCACTTGGTTAATTTCAGAATCGGCCACATTTATAGTGCTCTCGCTGATGGACAGAATAAACGAATCGTTCGGTGTAACAGAAGTTGATGGCAGCTTACCGTCTTCCATGCTGATTTCAGGATCTGCTCGATCTGTGGCAAACGACCCCATGAAATCGTCATTAGTAAAAATCATGGAATTAAGAGGCCACAAGCCGCAACTGGAGAAGCTGCTTATAATATTTTTAGGTGTAAAACTTTGCAAGTAAGGGTCTGCAGTGAGTTTAGCGATGTCATATATTCTAATTGGTTTTCCAGGATTTGAAATTATAAAGTCATTGAAGGCGGCCTTACATCGGCCCATAAATGCCCCTATCAAGGGGTTGCATCTTGTGGGTACACTGAGGTGGAAATGATAGTAGAACTATACCATTCCTACGAAAATACTCTATGGCCTCGAGTGATGTGTGTGTTTCGTGGTTATCGAGCAACAAAAGGATTGGGATGCTGGAATACACCCAGTATGTTTTTGAATATTAATTAATTTTGAATATTAATTAGTTGTTTTAAGTTACTGCTGTGAATAAAGTTATATTCTATTCTATTCTAACTGAAGAAAAACTTTTGAAGACATCCACCCTGACTTCTCGGCAAAGCCTATTGCTCCAGGTACTGAACCATACATGAACTGATCTTTCATACGTACCCGAGGGAATACATAAATCGGAGGAATTGTATTTCCCACAGCAGAAATGAAGCCGCTCATTGTAACTAGTACGCCCCTTTCAGCTGAAACGCACTGTCCCACTCCTTTTGTCCCTTTTACGGCAATAACTTTAGGAGCCTGAAGAACAGTTGTGACTCCAATTTCGTCGGTATTCCAAATGCGATTATGGGGAAAATTATATCTTGCTTGAACTTCTACATAATTCTTGACAAACGAAGCAACATTGGCTTTGTTGAAAGCAGCTGCTCGTGCAATGCTGGTATTTTCTGACTTGCAGTAGGAAAGTCTCGGGTGACGACTCATGAATGATCGCATCCACTCCATCCCAGCCATATTCTTTTTATTCCAAGTGTCTGGAACTTTTTTACCCAACTTACACGCATATTCATAAGCCAGCTGCCGCGTAGACTTGTAAGTCAACCCTTAAAATATTTTGGAATATTGCTTTAGATAAATTTCCATCTGCTTTTCTTCTCCTCGAGAGAATATTTGACGGGTAGCGTACTTGGATACAGGACATTCATCCTCATCTCAACTACTGCTTTCATTTCCTGAGTCAGTTAAGTTTTTTCTTTTCTTTATTTGGTCATGAAGAGTTGACTTTGGAATATTAAAAGTGCTTGCAGCGTTGCGAATCGACATTTGGCGATCGAGCACAGCATCAACAGCTTTCTTCAAATCCTCTTCCGAAATATCAGGACGATTTCTCTTTTTAATGTAGTTACGTACCATCCTAGAAAATAAAATCAATCAGAATGTTTTTTAGTTTTCTTTTGAGAGTATGATTTCATGTGTAACATGGGGCACATCCGGACAGTCCGAAGCTACCCCACTCGAATTGTCCGAAAGCTTATTATTTTGGTTTTAGTTATCTATTTCCAACGTAGCTATTAAGTTTCTGTTGAGTTTTTTTTAACCTTTTATCTTTAATTTAAACTTTTTCATTCTCAACACGCCATTTACTTTCTTTTTGGAACCCCCGCTCTCTCTCAACCAAACTTGTATTCTCCTAGCAACCTTTTCTTTTGTTTTTTTTAGAATCATTCATCCGACACTCGCGATGGTTTTAAACTAACCTTATTCGAAATTACACTCTAATTATTTACAATAACCTTAAATTTAATGGGATTTCATTTTATAACAATTTATTTTTTTCTCATTGTTTTTCTCTGGTTTTTTACCATATTATCAGTACCTCTGCCGAAATTTATACTCTCCGTCAATACACCTCAATTCCTTTGAAATTCTACTGAGTGATGGTTGTTTTCATTACTATTTTTAATATTGTTCATAAGTGACTTTTTTGTTTAGAAAAATATTGTTTTTATGGTTGATACTGGTAGTTTATACTCTACTTTACTATTTTCATCCATCAGGTTTCTTGAATTCTTTCTCATTTAGATAGTCTACTATGGTTTTTTAAAAAAACTTCTTAATCGTAGCGTCTTATCTGACTTTTCTTCAAAATCTGTTAAAATTTGACTTTTTGCTGACTTTATTAGAGATCTTTTGACTGTTTCATATTAATAATTTAATTTAGTGTTAGGTTTAAGTATTTATTTCAGTTTATATTAAAATAATAATGATAATAACAATATATATATATATATATATTGTTATAATAATAATAATATAATGAGGTGATGTGTGATGATATGTGTGTTTTGTTAAGTCCCACGTTGTGGATACAATTTGTTATGAATTAAGATATATGATGAAATTTTGTAACACTTTTAATAAAGTAAAAATAGCCCCAAAGTTGCGGTGCTAACAATATTATATTTTTATTTTATTTTCTTTTTTTTTTTAATATTTTTATTTTATATTGGTGAAATTTATTATAAATTCAGAAATTTTGTTGTAATACAAGAAATTGAAAATGTAATAGTATATTTTCTTTTTAATGACAATTTTTTTCTCAAATGAAAACTTACACCTTACTTTACCGTTTTCCCGCTTATTCCTGATCTCTTTTTTTTTTTTTTTCAGTATCTCCAAACTCAATCGGCGCTCCAGAACATGTAGTACTTACTCTCTTCCTCAGGGTAGGATTTTTGAAAAGGGCTTTCCAAGATGTAAATATTTTTCACTTTACCAAATGTTGTTCCAAGAGTAAATAAATTGCATGAATTCAAATATAGAAGTTGTTTTCTTTATTTAATCAGAGTAAATAGAAAATATTATGGTTATCACATCAACAAAACTTACCTCTACCTGTTCTAGCTAGCTAAACGCTTATTCCTATAAAATTTTCAATATTTCTACTCTGCACAAGTTAGACAACCAGTTAACCTTGGGTGTAATGTTAGTGAATGATGAAATGACTCCAGAGAAATGAAAACTTCTTCAGTTCAGTGTGCTTGCCAAGGTTGAAAGGTTAACTAACCTAGCTTTTCTGTGATCAAATATGTAAAAGTTGTATGAAATTGAAATTATTTATGCTAATAATAATAATAACTATTGTCCTCTCAATGCAGTGATTCAAATTATGTTTTATTAAAAAGTGTCTGATAGTTTTTTTACGCACAAAAAGTTCCAGCGAAGAAAAGTTTCGCGTTGTTGAAGATTGTTGAAAATACAGCTTGAATATCAGCTTAGGAAGAAATTTGTTAAATGCAGTTCGTGGCCAAAAGGATGATAAATACCTTTATAGTTGCTGGTTTGCAGGTCGATGATTTTCAATTGGTTTTATTTCGTCGTGGTAAAATTTTCTGGTGAGTTGTCTACTTCCAGTGTCAAATTAACCTCTTATATGTCCTTTGGTGATGATTTTAAGTATTTGCTTTGAGTTTTTCTAAAGTTTTTCTTTTTCAAAAATTGATCAGTCTGGATTTCAGCTTCCTTTTTCTGTTGCCTCGCCTCCACTCTTCCTTTTTCTTTTTTCTCAAACTTTTTCCTAGTAACCTTCTTCAGCACTCTCTTGATAAGTTTTCCTTTTTCACTCACGATACCTTTTCGACACTCACTAGTCAAATCACTTTCATTTTCCCGATTTTAAAATGTCTCTTAAATTTTTTATAATTAACTGTACAACCTATAATATACTCTTATTCCACTATTTACAATTTTTTTTAACATTTTGCCTTTTCTGATTAGTTTGAACTTCCCATCTCGTCTTTTCAGTCACTTCACCTACTCTCTTGGTACTTTTTATTTAAATGAAGGATTGCCCTGTCAATGTTAGTTTGTATACAGTGTGTTCTTTCAATAAGCTATTTTACTAAATTTGAATCTCTTTCTGATAATTTTATTTAATTTAAATTTTGCTTCAATGATGTTCTTTATCTTCTTGTCATTATAGTTTTTCAATTTGATGTTATTTTTCAGCAAAAACAGGCTGGTTACTGATGGTATTTCGAATAACGTAGAGAGTTATCGTAGAACGGAAACTGGTTTCGAGAAATGATTTTTATGACTATTTGAATGGATCTTTTTATAATCTGTGGATGAGATGGTATAGATGGATCGCTGTAAAGTTCAGGTAAGTCATCTGGCTTTTCTGATTTTCATAATAATAATAATAATGTATTTTTTTTTATTTATTTATAACTTCTTATTTACAACAACATTTCTTGACTAAATTCTAATATTCTTTATTCACTATTTATTAATATTAGATACTTATCATAACAAATTCCCCCAAATTTTTATGTTTGATATTTTTATAGCAAAATTCAAATATAAAATTTCCTATTTTTTTTTACATATTTACAATTTAACCTACTAATATTATTATTATTATTATTATTATTATTTTATATTTATTTTCTTTTCTTTTTTAGGTGCTGGTTATTGAGGATATCTTCTTTCTCAGAAGACAGGATCTTTATCAAGGAATCGTCATAATCAGTTATTGTCTTATTCATTATTATTATTATTTTTTTATTAGGTTCTATATTTGTATCTACTTTCAATATTAAATATTCCTCTCACACTTCTATCTATTGGATTTATTAACTTATAACTGTTTATAGGTTCTTCATTATCTATTTCATACGGACCTTCAAATGGAAGTAATAGCTTGGTACATATATTTTTTTTATCACTTGGAACTCTTAATGACTTAACAATTACTAATTCTCCTTTTTTAAATCTCACCTTTTTATTTCTACTCTTATTTTCTTTGCTAATATATCTATTTGCATTTTTTATAATTCTTTTATTTACTTTTTCCATTATTTCATTCAAATCTCTCTCACTACTTAACCAATCTCTCTCAGGCATTCTTCCGGTCATGATATACTTTGGGCATTCTTCAGTTATTGTGTTTGGCACTTCATTTAAATATCGCTCTGCTTTTAATAGTTTTTCGTCCCATGTTCGGTGTGTTATGATTCTTAAGTATTTTATTATTTCTCGTATGTACCTTTCTGTCGGGTTTGATGCTGGGTGTCTAATGCTTGTAAAGTTAAGTCTTATGTCTGTCTTTTGTGCAAATTTTCACATTTTGTCATTGTTAAAGTATGTCGCATTGTCTAGGATAACCTGCTCTGGTTTCCCTATTTCTACTATGAATTTTGATAAAAATTGTTTCACTATTTTAAAATTGGTTTTTTTAGTTGGATATAATTTAATGTATTTCGAAAAATGATCAGTGATAACAAATATGTGTTTGTTTTTATTTTGTGTTGTTATTAAGTTGCTAACAAAATCGATAGAAATGATCTGTAGTGGTTTGTGTGATATTATACTTCTGGGTTCATTTTTGTTCGTCATATTTTTGTTTTTCGCTAATTGGCATGTTGTACATTTATTGATTATGTCTCTTGTCATCCTTAAATCTCCTTTACTTATGTAGTTCTCTCTAAAAATCATCCATGTCTTTCTGGTTCCTGTGTGTGTGTATTTTTGGTGTAAGTCTTCAATTAATTTTTCTGTCAGTCTTTTTGTTATTACGTAGAGTTCTTCCCCATTTACTACTTTAATAATAATCCCATCTCTTTAAATTGTCCCTCTTTTTTCTGTTTCAGTCAGTTCGTTTTTGGTCTTGTCACCATTTGTAATGAGTACAGTCCTGTCATGTTTCTAAACACGTTTACCCCTATTTTAATTTGTCTGTTGTTGTTCTTTTTGTCAGTGTCCATTCGTGTGATTGTGTCAGCAATGATGTTTTGTTTTCCAGGTATATGTCGTATCTCAAAAGAGTATTCTTGGAGTAACAGAGCCCATCTTTGAATTCTATTGTTAGCAAGTCTGCAGTTTACTATTGACATAAGAGCTTCATGATCTGTTTCAATGTAAAATTTCAAGCCTAACAAATAGAATCTCAATTTAGTAATACAAAATATTATGCTAGCTAACTCTAATTCTGTAACACTATAGTTACGTTCGTACTTTTTAGTTATTCGAGAAACAAAAGATATTGGAACTTCATTTCCCCCTTGATTTTGCACTAACAATCCTGCAAATCGAAACATACTCGCATCAGTTCTTAAAGTGAAAGGTAAATTGTAGTCCGGGTGATATACTTTTAAATTATTTGAAAATATTTGTTTTAAATCTGTAAAAGCTTGTTCCTGTTCGTTTCCCCATTTCCTCGTAACATTTTTCTTCAATAACTCAATCAGTGGTAATTCTTTGTTACTTAGATCAGGTATCAGTCTTTTGAAATAGTTGAGTATTCCTAAAAATCCCCTTAAAGTTTTGAGATTATGTGGTCTAGCGTATTCTTGGATAGTTCGTATTCGTTCAGGGTCCATTTCTAGTCCTTTGTCGTTGAGTTTGTATCCTAAATAGTTAACTTCCTTTTGAAAAAATTGACATTTCTCTAAATTTATTTTCAGACCTGCCTCATCTAATAATTGTAAAATTCTGTTTAAGTGCTCTTTGTGAATGTTTTCGTCTTGTGAATAAATTAGTATATCGTCAATGTAGTGTAGTGCAAAGTCTTCATATTTGTCTAGTATTTTGTGTAGTGCTCTTTCTAATGCTGGACAAGCAGATTACAAACCATATGGAACAACACAAAACCTATAAACTACCCCTTCGATACGAAATCCTGTATAGTTTCTTGAATTTTCATGTAGAGGAATCAACCAAAAACTGTGTTTAAGATCTATTTTGGAAAAACATTTTGTATTTGTAATTTTGCCAAAAATGGTTTCAATATTTAAAGGTGACTCATATTGCGGTATAGTTATTTTAGTTAATTCTCTGGCATCTAAACATAATCTTAATTCTCCGTTCTTTTTAACTACTACAACAATTGGATTGATATAATTACTGGTACTTTTTTCAATTATCTTATTATTCAACATATTATTTCCTCTCCTATTTATCTCCTGTCTAACTTGATCTCTGTACTTATATGGAATAGGATAGTTTTTGGATTTGAATTTATCAGTTTCTTTTACCTCTATTCTATGGACATATTCTCTAGCTACTCTTGATTCATTCATTGTTAAACTTTTATACTTTTTAAATATTTCTTCTACATAACCTTTATATTTTTTATTACATTTATATTTATTATATTCATTATCATTATTTTTATTCTCATTTTCACAATTTTCATTCATCCTTCTCACACTTAACATTTTTTTAATTATATTTTCTTGATCTTCATCTTTAAATTCAATCCATATTCCATCCAATTCTATACTTTTCTTTTCATAGTTAATCTTAGCTTTTAGTTTTTCTAGTTGATCAGTACCTATAATTATATCATATTCCATGTCTTTCACTATTAATAGTTGTAAATTGATTTTTCGTTTAGTAAATTCTATATTAATATTTATAAATTGATTTGTTTCAGCCAGTTTTTTCCCATTTACTCCCATTAAAGTAGTTTTTGGCATTTTTACTATATTTTTAAGTATTTCCAAATTTTCAATAGTTTTTTCTTTTATTATTATCATTATTATTATTGTTTTTCCTCTATTTTGCCTTTTAAAATTATTAAACCTGCTAATTGTTCTTCCTCTATTGTATCTAGTTTTATAAATTCAATTGGGTGTTCATAGTTGTGTCTATCCAGCCTTTCATATGGTTCTATTAAAAATCTGCCCGTTCAGAAGAAGTAGAGGGTTGTGGTTCATGTGTATGTGTAATCTGTTGTACTCTTTCTGTCTGTCTATCTCTATCTCTATCTCTATCTAAACTGTTCGTTCTTCTTTGATAATGTACGTGTCTAGTTATATTATTATTTTCCAATGAATTTCGTCTTGTGTGGCCATTGTACTGTATTCGTTCTTGTCTGTTTGCATTATTTTGTGTCTCATTTTGATTTCTATTGTAATAATTATTTTCATTTTGTGATCTATAGTTTCCCCTTGTGTAATTATAGTCATTTTGCCTGTAAGAATTGTTATGATTGTTCTGTTGTACAGGTTGATAATAATTATTTCGTGTGTTCTGGCTTGTGTTGTTATTTTGTGGTACTCTGTAGTTATGTGTGTGTTGGTTTTGGTAGTCTGGGTATCTATTGTTATCATATCTCATGTTTGTGTTTCTGTTGTTATTGTTATTATAGTTATTATTATTGTAATTGTTTCTTGGTGAATTGTTTTGATTATGTCTGTATGCGTTTGTTATTCTGTTTGTTTGTTTGTCGTCCCTGCTTCTGTATGATAGTGTTCTTTCTAATCGTAATAAATACTCGCTTAATCTGTCCATATTTTTTATTTCATGCATGTTGATTACTTCAAATATCTCCTGTTTGAAATGCCTGCTTATGTTTCCTACTATTTCCTCTTCTCTCATTGTGGGATTTAAATATTGTGATATAGCATATAACTGTATGGCATAATTATTATAGTTGAGGCTCCTACTCTCGTCAAACCTACCAAACTGTAGTTTATCTCTTACCATTAATTGTGCATTTTCCCCCCAATACTGTCTAATAAATAATGTCTCAAAATCGTTAAAACTGTTTATATTTTTCTCTTGGCTATCAAACCATATGCAAGATTGATTGAGTAAATGTTGTCTGATTATATCTTTTAGTTCTTCTATGTTTGAAATATTTTTTGTTTTATTTTTCATTATCTTAACAAAGGTAATAGGGTGAAGTTTTTTGATGTTTCCTTCGAACTTGTTGTTTGATTGAATATTTGGACATATATTGATTATTCTACCTTCTATATTACTGTTAACTCTTATTTTTTTAGTTCTAAGATTTTAGTTTCTAAGTTCTTAATTTGATTTTGATGTTGCTCTTTATTGCTCTCTATTTTACTATTTGATTCTACCTGGTTCATGTCTACCTTCGTATTCACTTTCAATACCTCCCCTATTATTTCTTGACTGGTTTTTCCTAACTCTGATCTAATTTCTTGTATTTGTTTATTATTATTATCTAATGATTCACTAATATCTGATATTTTTTTAACTGTATTCTCGTAAAATTTGTTATTTTTCTGTTCAATCTTAATTTCAAATTCTTTGTACATATTCAAAATTTCCTTTTTATTTTCTTCTAATGTGTCATGCACCCTTATTTCCAACCTCTCCATGTTCTCCTGCATATTCTCTCTAACATTCTCTATGTTTTGTTTCACACTTTCTATATTCCCTTTTACACTCTCTATATTCCCTTTGACATCTTCTTTCATACTATCCATTCTTTCTTTCATGTCCTCTTTCATACTTTCCATGTTGTTCGAAATGAATTGCATAAGCATTTGTATCTGGCCTTCTAACATTTGTTCATTACCATTCCTACCTTGTCTGTCACCCTCTTGCATTCCACTATTCTCTCCATGATCTCCATTATCCTGCCTCTCTTCCTGTCCTTCACTCACACCTGTTCTTTTTCCATCTCTCAAATCCATTTTTTTTAACTTCAAATACTTCTCACACTCTCAACTATTCAAATTTATCACTCTTGCCTTTCAATCTACTTTTTCTACACTTTTTTCACTCTGTTTTTGCCTTTTCCAAATTGCCTCACGTTGCTGGCGACAATTGTTATAATAATAATAATATAATGTAATGAGGTGATGTGTGATGATATGTGTGTTTTGTTAAGTCCCACGTTGTGGATAAAATTTGTTATGAATTAAGATATATGATGAAATTTTGTAACACATTTTAATAAAGTAAAAATAGCACCAAAGTTTTTATTTTTTATTTTTTTTTTTTTAATATTTTTATTTTATATTGGTGAAATTTATTATAAATTCAGAAATTTTGTTGTAATGCAAGAAATTGAAAATGTTATAGTATATTTTCTTTTTAATGACAATTGTTTGCTCAAATGAAAACTTACACCTTACTTTACCGTTTTCCCGCTTATTCCTGATCTCTTTTTTGTTTTTTTTTTCAGTATCTCCAAACTCAATCGGCGCTCCAGAACATGTAGTACTCTCTTCCTCAGGGTAGGATTCTTGAAAAGGGCTTTCCCAGATGTAAATATTTTTTACTTTACCAAATGTTGTTCCAAGAGTAAATAAATTGCATGAATTCAAATATAGAAGTTGTTTTCTTTATTTAATCAGAGTAAATAGAAAATATTATGGTTATCACATCAACAAAACTTACCTCTACCTGTTCTAGCTAGCTAAACGCTTATTCCTATAAAATTTTCAATATTTCTACTCTGCACAAGTTAGACAACCAGTTAACCTTGGGTGTAATGTTAGTGAATGATGAAATGACTCCAGAGAAATGAAAACTTCTTCAGTTCAGTGTGCTTGCCAAGGTTGAAAGGTTAACTAACCTAGCTTTTCTGTGATCAAATATGTAAAAGTTATATGAAATTGAAATTATTTATGCTAATAATAATAATAACTATTGTCCTCTCAATGCAGTGATTCAAATTATGTTTTATTAAAAAGTGTCTGATAGTTTTTTTACGCACAAAAAGTTCCAGCGAAGAAAAGTTTCGCGTTGTTGAAGATTGTTGAAAATACAGCTTGAATATCAGCTTAGGAAGAAATTTGTTAAATGCAGTTCGTGGCCAAAAGGATGATAAATACCTTTATAGTTGCTGGTTTGCAGGTCGATGATTTTCAATTGGTTTTATTTCGTCGTGGTAAAATTTTCTGGTGAGTTGTTTACTTCCAGTGTCAAATTAACCTCTTATATGTCCTTTGCTGATGATTTTAAGTATTTGCTTTGAGTTTTTCTAAAGTTTTTCTTTTTCAAAAATTGATCAGTCTGGATTTCAGCTTCCTTTTTCTGTCGCCTCGCCTCCACTCTTCCTTTTTCTTGTTTCTCAAACTTTTTCCTAGTAACCTTCTTCAGCACTCTCTTGATAAGTTTTCCTTTTTCACTCACGATACCTTTTCGACACTCACTAGTCAAATCACTTTCATTTTCCCGATTTTAAAATGTCTCTTAAATTTTTTATAATTAACTGTACAACCTATAATATACTCTTATTCTACTATTTACTTTTTTTTTTAACATTTTCCCTTTTCTGATTAGTTTGAACTTCCCATCTCGTCTTTTCAGTCACTTTACCTACTCTCTTGGTACTTTTTATTTGAATGAAGGATTGCCCTGTCAATGTTAGTTTGTATACAGTGTGTTCTTTCAATAAGCTATTTTACTAAATTTGAATCTGTTTCTGATAATTTTATTTAATTTAAATTTTGCTTCTATGATGTTCTTTATCTTCTTGTCATTATAGTTTTTTAATTTGATATTATTTTTCAGCAAAAACAGGCTGGTTACTGATGGTATTTCGAATAACGTAGAAAGTTATCGTAGAACGGAAACTGGTTTCGAGAAATGATTTTTATGACTATTTGAATGGATCTTTTTATAATCTGTGGATGAGATGGTATAGATGGATCGCTGTAAAGTTCAGGTAAGTCATCTGGCTTTTCTGATTTTCATAATAATAATAATAATGTATTTTTTTTTATTTATTTATAACTTCTTATTTACAACAACATTTCTTGACTAAATTCTAATATTCTTTATTCACTATTTATTAATATTAGACACTTATCATAACAATATATATAAATATATATATATATATATATATATATATATATATATATATATATATATATATATATATATATATATATATATATATATATATATATATATATATATATATATCTGTGGCTTGGTTCTAAAAGGGCCAATGTCATAAAATGTCATTTCTGGCAAATCAAGTCTGAAGTTTTTGGTGTTAATGTCAATGAATAATTAGACCAGTCATGTATTAAAATTTTCTATTTTTACTAATAAATTGGAAGTTTTTGGCATTCTACTAATTTTTAAAACGTATTAGAGTTTTTTTATCATATTTTTTGCAAAAAAAAATGACATTGGCCCTTTTCGAATCAACGAAAAAATATGTAAGTAAGACATTGGCCAAATTTAAGAAAATAATAGCATCATAAATATAAATAAAAAATTTATTTCTTGAGAGTAAGATAATATTTTGAAATATAATAAGTAAGTAAAACCATTTGGAAACTAAACATCATCAAGAGACTTATCATCATCTTCGCTTCCCGAGAGATAGTCGGTATCAGTTGGTGATGCGTTTATTCCGTTCAGGAATTGCAAATAGTATGGTCGGCTATTCTCATCAATGTAGGGTAACAAGTCTTTCAGATGCTGTAACTTATTTGCAGGTAAACCTAAAGGTTTGTCTGAAATTGGTAAGAGATTTGTAGTTCCTGAACGTCTAGTTTTTTTTCTTAACAAATTCAATGTTTTGTAATCCTCTTCGTCGCTAAAAGAATTCCTGTATTTGAGCTGGCCCAAATTTACGGTGGAATATTGTATTATTCTTATAGTAGACCAAACCACTGGTTCATCTTGAGTATTAACCTTTTTATGTTGAAACTTACCAGAGAGGAGTGACTTGAAATTAAGGAATTGTTATTGTCGCATTTCATGAACCAAAAACGGTGGTTTTCTCGGTACCAAACGAATCAAGTTTGCCCAGTCCCTAGGAATATCTATTTTAGCAGTTGTGGATTTTTTCGTTTTCTCAATTGCAGCATGGAGTTGATCTGCTTCCATGTGAGTGTGTCCTGGAACGAGAAATTTGTGAAAAATTTGTATTTGTCTTTCTTGTTGGCTGAATTTTTCAATTATTATTAGAAGCATCACCGAAATCAAAATATTTTTATTTTGTCCAGGACAACAGTCACTATACATAATAATCTCGTTGATATGAGGTGGGATGCTATTAATGTATGTATACAGACAGGATGCAATTTCTTGTCCACCTCGTTTAGCTATCGTCTCATTCCAAAGATAGCATTTGGCGGTGTTTGTATTTCCCTGTGTTTCATAGATGGTGAGATTCAACGTCCATAATTTTCGTTTATAGAATGAAATGCTGCTTTTCAAATAGGGTGTCGGTAAACATTTTTCCAGATCGAAGCTTATGACCAACAAATTAGAGTTAGTTTTGCATGCAAGCTTGTCTTTTTTCTTTTCTTTATACGCAGAATCTGCTAAATTCAGGTGCTCGTTCCGTTTCCTTTCTAGTTCAGTTTTTTCCTCTGCGTCTTTGGCTGAATTTAGAAGAGTTTCGTAAGTAGTGATAGAGCGCCGGTTCTAGATAATGTGGTGGTGGTGGGTGGTGTTGGGTGTCAGAGGGCGCCACTTGTTCGGTGTCGTCAGACAAGGCCTTGAACGGCACGTGTTCGAATGACGTCAGGCATGACCTTCGAGCCACATTGGTGGGTGTCAGAGGGCGCCACTTGTTCGGTGACGTCAGACAAGGTCTTGAACGGCACACGTGTTCGAAAGACGTCAGGCATGACCTTCCACCGACCTTCATGGAGCTTTTAAGGGAGGGTGGGCTATATAATGATATTTCTAAATAGTGGATTCGGTGGCTATGAATGGGTATTTCTAAATAGTCGGGACAGAGTATCTGAAAGTCTTTTTTGTCGTGGGCGTATCTAGAAATCGACGTTGTGGATTTAGTGGGTGGGGTCAGAGCTGTGACATAATGTTTCAATGTTCGACCTCCCAGTGACCTTCACGTTGTTTTCAAATGCATTAATGAAATCAGTCATAATTTTGGTCACCTATTCGACATGTTAAACATTTGCATTTTTGTTTGGGAAGGAAGCACTTATAAAAAAAAATATCATAGAAATTTCATGTTGGTTTGTGTTCGACTATGAGTTGACATTGGTATTGAATGGGAGACATTTCATTCACGGTTATAAAGATTTCGGTTCGGTACTGTAGGGCGCTACTTGTTCGATGACGTCAGACAAGGCCTTGAAGTCCACGTGTTCGAGTCAGTCATGACCTTCCACCAACCTACAACCTGTTCGACCTTCCACTGACCTTCATGGAGCTTTCAATTACCTTCACGTAACCTCCAAGTACACGAATGATGTCCGTCACGCCCTACATATATTTGGTCACCTTTTCGACCTTTCACCGATCTTCCTGGAGCTTTTTTTGTATAATACTACCACATCAGGTTCCATTGTGGGCATATACGAGATGTATCTCGGTTTTTTCTCATTAAAACTCATCAATTTTTTTTTCATAGCTGATATTGTAGGTTTGTAACTTGCTCCGAGAATGACAATATATGTTGAACAATATTTTTAGCTCATTTCAGCGTATAGGTATACATTTTCTTTGCGTGAGTTGAAAGATTTTATTTCCCCTCTATCAGTCAAGATTACATCAAATGACAACACTATAGAACACATTCACTCAATAAAAGACTAGCAATTAGTAAATACATTATTTATTTTCGAATATACTTATCACAAAATCTCTGAAAATATATTTTTCGTCTATGTGTGACATCCAAAATTGGTTCTATGATGGTGGAAGTTTCCTTTATTCGCCTATTGAATCTCCATCTATTGATGCTTTTATATTCCCAGAATTTTTTTCTCACATGTCTATATGCAAAGTTCCATGATATCATATAGTGAATTTTATTATACTTTTCATCGAATGTTACCCTCTTCATAGTGTTTTCATGACTTATGTTTTGAAGAGAATAACCTGTATTTATACTTGCAATATTTCACTACAAAGAAAATGCACTATTCATTTTTTGATATTCACATTCCTGGATTACAAGAAGTTCACATGAGGATTTCATTCAACGTATGATGGATAACCTTGAGATTAACCTTGAATGAGTGTGTAGTATTCAATTACATATGACATTGTAACGATCCATGGCATCAACACTTCACTTCCTTTGTTGGCATTGGAATGCCACGCCTACAACCACGCCCACAACCACGCCTACAACCACGCCACCACCAGTTGGTATATAAGTGATGTGTTGTACTCTTTCCTCAGTCAGGTTCTTCTGGTTTTCGTGTGTAATCAAAAAGCTCCTCTTGTGTGTTATCAAAAAAACATACTCAGTTTGAAATCATGTTTTCTTGCATTTGTGGAAAATCTTTCACACGAAGAGATAGCCGTCTCAGGCACCAGCGTGGAAGTTGTTCAGTGACATCTTCGCCAAAAAGAGTGAGGGGTAATGATGAAGCTTCCACTAGTGGTGCTTATCTTCAGTCTGATCAAGGATGTATATCTCTAGCTGGCCCTTCCAGAAAAAAGGTGAAAGTTAATAATGTAGCTTCCACTAGTGGTGATATTTAATCCAATCAGGGAGACATACATCAGGCTGGCCTTTCTAAAAAACGATTAGAATCTCCTGTATTGCCACTTTATAAGTGTGATTCCTGTAGTGTGATAATTCCGCATTCCAAAATCAGCTCTCATAAGAGGACACTCATTCACAGAACAAATGCATGTGTTGATTTGGGTGTTGGAGTACAACAAATCAAAAGCGCGTTCAAGTGTCGAATTGCCAGCTACAGGGTATCTGCTGAAAACACATATACTGAGTATAGTCCATTTTTTAATGAGATCAAATGCCAAGTCGTCGATGTTTTGGAGAAAGTAATCAAGTTGCACAACTCTGTCAAGGTCAACATGGAAGTATTTGGCAGTTATGTTATCCAAACCCAGGAAGTTATGGATATCAAGTCATTCAACTCACAAAATCGTATAGCTGATTTATCCACTGACTTGAATGGATTATTTGACACCTTCCGGGACACCATAATTGCTCAAACATCGGAATTTGCTGATCGTGATTCAGGTTTGTGATGAAATGATTGTATGAAAATAATAGGTCTAATAATTAATTTATTTCAGGATGGAGTTGTGAAAAAATTCTATTTCTTGAGGTGAACATAAATAAGTATACCCCCTTGGGTGGATCTTCCTACATCAAACTACCACGATTTATTGAGATGAAGAAGGCTGTTGTCAATGTGAAGAATACTGATCAATGCTGCTTTGCGTGGGCTATAACATCAGCATTATTTCCTGTTGATATCAACATTTCGCTAGTGTCTTCATATCCCCACTATAGCACCGTTTTAAATGTTACAGGTATGAATTTTCCAGTAAAATTACGTGATATTAAATCGTTCGAGAATTTGAATGATATTTCAATCAATGTGTATGGTTTAGAATCAAAATTTGAAGACAATAAAGTCATGTACGAAGTTGTAGGTCCATTACGATACTCACAGAGGAAGCTCGCAAGACATGTCAATTTGTTGCTTATTGCAGATGATGTGGGAAATAGTCATTTTTGTTGGATAAAAGATCTTTCACGTTTGGTATCTGGTCAAATTTCTTCTTATGAACACAAATTTTTTTTTTGTGATGGTTGTTTACTTTACTTTTCAAACGAACGATTACTATTACGTCATCAGATGCATGATTGTAATCATGTTTATACAACAACACCACAAAATGACTTTAAAATCAATAAATATGGAAACTTGGTTGCTGGTAATGAATTAACATTTGAAAATTTTGAAAAACAAATGAAGGTGCCATTTGTTGTTTATGCAGATTTCGAGTCTGTGTTGAAACCCATTCAAACCAGTGAACCAAACCCAGAATTCTCATACACGAATAGAACCTTCCAACATGAACCATACTCTTTTGCATATCTGATAAAGTGTTCTTTCAATGATAAATTATCAAAATTTGTTACATATAGAGGTGCTGATGCTGCCAAGATATTCACTATGCGAATCGAAGACGATTTGAAAAATATTTATCATCAACATTTACGGTATGTGAAACCAATACATAAACAAACCCCACAAGAGGAAGAAGAGTATAATAATGCCACCAAATGTGGTATATGTGAAAAACCTTTCACAGAAGGGGATATTAAGGTGCGTGATCATTGTCACATCAGTGGTAAAAAAAGATTTCCTGCAGCGCACTCTGTATGTAACTTGAATTTCAAAATCCCCACTTTCATTCCAATTATATGTCATATTATGAGTGGTTACGATTGCCACATGTTTATAAAAGAATTGTATAGCGAAAATGATAGGGTGGAAGTAATTGCCCAAACTAAAGAAAAGTACATTTCTTTTTCTAAAAAGATCTACACACATAGCTATCAAAATAGAAAGGGTGAATCGAGGAGAAATTATTTAAAATTGATGTTTATAGATAGTTTCAAGTTTATGTCTAGTTCACTGGAAAAGATGGGAGCTAATTTAATCATTGAACAATGTATAGAAATTTCCAAACATTTTCCCGATTCAGAAAAATTCAATTTAATGAGAAAGAAAGGTGTCTTTCCTTATAGTTTTGTTGACAATATTGACAAGTTGAATATTACTACCTTACCGACTAAAAATCAATTCTATGACAACTTGAATGAAGAACATATATCCGACACAGACTATATGAGGGCTAAACGTGTTTGGAATCTATTCGAGTGTGAGAGTTTGGGAGATTATTCGGACTTGTATTTGAAAACTGACGTACTATTACTATGTGATGTTTTCGAAAATTTCAGAAGGATGTGTTTAAATACCTATAAATTGGATCCAGCTCAGTATTATAGTGCACCAGGCCTATCTTGGGATGCAATGTTGAAATATACAGATATTGAGTTAGATCTTCTCACTGATATAGATATGATAAATTTTTTCAAAAAAGGTATACGTGGGGGGATAAGTCAATGTAGTGAAAGAAAACATGAAGCAAATAATAAGTTTCTACCCGATTTTAATCCTAACGAGCCATCATCTTTCATCTCATATTTGGATGCAACAAATCTTTATGGGCATAGTATGTCACAAGCATTACCAACTGGCGATTTTTCATGGCTATCACATGAAGAAATTACAAATTTGGACATAATGTATGTGGGAGATGATGATCCATATGGATATGTTCTCGAGGTTGATATTCATTACCCGCGAGAGTTGCATGATTATCATGCTGATTTTCCATTTCTGGTGGAAAGTATCATTCCACCATATTCGAAATGTAAAATCCCTAAATTGATACCGAACTTGAATGACAAACGAAAGTACATAGTACATTATAAAAACTTGAAACAGGCAATAAACAATGGTTTGATTGTAATGCACACTCACAGAGTGATGAGATTTAAACAGTCATGTTGGATGAAACCTTACATCAATCTTAATACAGAAATGCGAAATAACTCAAGCAATAAGGCTGAGAAAGATTTTTATAAACTAATGGTAAACTCAGTGTATGGTAAGACGATGGAAAACGTGGACAATAGAATAGATGTAAGGCTTATCACACATTGGAATAATATTCAAAACAAAATGGGGGCTTCCACCCTTATTGCTAAACCAAACTTCAAAAGTTGTGCAATTTTTTCTGAAAATTTGGTTGCTATCCAATTGGGTAAAGTGAGAGTGCATTACAATAAACCCTTGTATTTGGGATTCACTGTTTTGGAGTTATCCAAGACTGTGATGTATGATTTTTATTATGGATGTGTTAAAAGAGAATTCGGTCAGAATGCTTCACTTTTGTATACTGATACGGATTCACTAATTCTGAGAGTGCAAACTGAAAATTTCTATAACTTCATCAATAGTAATATATGTAGATTTGATACATCGAATTACGTTGAAGATAACAAATTCAATATACCTGTAACACCTTCAGTCATAGGAAATTTCAAAGATGAATTCCCCAACGATCCTATAATTAGTTTTTATGGTACAGGTGCCAAAGCATACTATGTTCAATCTGTTGCAAATGAGGTAAAAAGAGCCAAAGGGGTGAAAAGATCTGTAATAAAGAACCAATTGACCTGTGAAGATTATAAAAATATTGTTGAAAATGGGGGTCAAATTTTTAGAAAGATGAACTCATTCAGAAGCATCTCACATGATATGTTCACTGAAATGAGAAATAAGGTAGCCCTATCATTCAATGATGATAAACGTTTCATCATTCCAAATACTACGCATACACTTCCATGGGGCCATAGTGATATTGAGTTTTATCAAAATGACCCCAATGAAAACATTCGTATATGTGATATGATGGTCGAATCTTTGTTCGATGAATTCGATATAGATCCTGAGAGTAGACTCGATTATCTAATCACACTATTGGATGCAGAAATAACTGAATAATATCATTCAAAATACTGAAAAATTTATTTCACATAAAACAACCGGAAAATTCATATTTACTATGGTCAAAAAATTGCTTATACATCACTCAAATATTGTTTTATTTATATTAGAACATGTTTTTTGTTGATTCAGGTGGAGGTGGATTCATATTCATATATACTTTCCTTCAATATTTTCGTACACTTATACTCGAATATTGAAATATGTATCAGCGAATTAAATGGTTATATACAAAATTATTTCTTATCATTGTCATTGTTGAAGTAACTTTGTGAGAGAAAGATGAATAGAGCTATAGATAAATTTGGACGTAAGAGAAAATGTGGAAATGGATCAACTATACGTGGACCTGCAGGTATCGGTTTCAAGTTGACAACAGATGGGCAATATGATATGCAGGGAAAAATATTGAAGAATATTGGAGTTCCTATTGATGGAGAGGATTGCGTGATCCGTTCCTATCTCGAAGATGAAATAAAAAACGTAAAGGACCTAATTCTTGCAGCAATTCAATCTTCTCTGCAAATAGCATTAACTAATATATCAATGAAGGATGAACGAATCATTGCAGCTGTAGAAGCTTTCATGTATTCGATAGAATCGATGAAACATGTTGATCAAATTCAAGTTATCAACACAGGAGGACTTGGGAGCATGCAGAGAAAAATGAATGCAGAGAAAAATTAATTGATGGGACATGTATAATATTTATATAAGAAATTTAAATAAAGATGAGTTTCATCATAATCGTGTTTTATTCTTTATTTGCATGAAAAACGTTAGATGACGAATTGATTAATATATGAGATCTTTTCCTTTGAATCAGAATTCTTCATTATCATCACTTTTAATGAATTGTATGTGAAAAAAACGAGTGTATGTTTTCCATAGTTTATTAATAATTATACAACTTACTGAAAATAAAATGTAATACAATTAAATGAGAATATTAAATCATAGCACTTTTATCTATCCATGAATTATGTTCACTGGGGAAGCCTAACCACTTGACATATAGTTTATTATTTTTTCTTCTCAATACTCTTTCAACTAGATATACATCAGCATTAAGTGTTTTCAATAGTTCTGATTCATAAAAACATCCTTTAATCGGGCTTCCATCAATGTCTTCAAGAATATAAGTAATGGGGTGTGTTTGGTTAATTTTAACAATTTTAAATAGTTCTGTTGTAAAATTGGCAGTGTAACCCTTTTCGAAAATATTCTTGTACTTGCTTATACGTACAATATCATTCATTCGGAATTTAGGTGTCTTTTGTTTCTTGTGGAATTTATGTGCACCCAGTCTCTTCATTCCATTGAATTTTATTTTTGTTGTAGACTTCACATCGATGGGTTTCATGCCTATCGTACGATGTATTTTGTTGTTATATTTCTTTGTTAAAATAGGTAAAATATCTAACCATATGTGATGTCCCATCATTGAAAATTCTCTGTAAAGCCACGTCTTTATTGTTCGAATTACCCTTTCTGCTATGGCAGCCTTCATAGTACTAAATGTGAAATAATGGTTGATGTTATATTTCCGCATAAGAGATGAGAAACTACTATTGAAAAATTCTTTCCCCTGGTCGCTTTGTAAATAATTCGGAGAATATTTGGCTTCTTTCAATACAATTGCCATTGCATCGGTAACAGCGGCACCTGTTTTAGTTTTAACAGGTACTGTCCATAGGTATTTGGAGTAGCAGTCAATCACCACAAGAATATAACGATGTCCTTTGTTACTTTTAGCATAGAGTCGTAATTCAGCAAGATCAATTTGCCATAAATCTGCAAAACCTCTGATATTGGTCATTCTTCTGGGAAAATTACGTCTTGCCGGCTTATGTAATTCATTGACTACTTGTCGTTTCGCATCACTTATTTCATTATCCATCCTATCTTTCGATAATGTTACAGCATCAAATGATGAGGACAAACTGATGAAATTTTTGTGATTGCATCAATATATTATACCTTCTTCTCGTAATTCCTCGATTATTGAAATTATTTCATTATCATGCCCTGTATGGCCAGCTGACTTTGAAGCTATCAGTAGCCGTAGACGGTCCACTAACTCTTTAGGTGAGTTCCAGTAAACATAATTCACAGGTTTGCGATGAAACATTTTCTGATTTTTTTTTCGATTGAATCCAGCTCCTTCTTTTGTTCGACTCCTAATCGGATAATGTGATGAGTATAACAGTGGTTTGATAACTTCACGAAATTTTTTAGAATTTGTTTGTTTGAACCCATTCTTCAATTGGTGTTGTTTATATGGAGCATTCGTTACTTTCAATATTTTGGCATATGTTTTATGAATTTCCTCATCGTCGACATGATGTGGATTTTTCAGAAATATCATATCATATAAAGCTGCACTACTTGGACATTCAAGTTTCTTCACTTTATCAGCATTCCAAAACGAAATGTTTCCACTTTTTTGAAAACGTACCTCGAGACTTCCCATTTTCAGTTTTTGTGTAGTGGGATCCAAACGTATACCAAATATGGTATCATATGCTGCATTTTTGGTTTTGACATTTTTCAAATGATTTTTCAATACATTTTCAAGATTGGAAGGAGACATGTCCAGATCCGATGAACTGATTCCAGATGATGAAGGTGTTTCATATAGTGTTGTTCCCACTTCATCTTCCAATGTATCCGTATCACTGTCAGCAGAAGATACACTTCCAAAAAATTTATTTTTTACTATTGGAGTACTCATTGCATGTATCGGAGTAGGCCGAGAGTTTCCTTGATTCATTGACAACACTGAAGGTGGTTTCATGGTAGCAGCTGAAGATAGAACGTTTAATGGTTTCGTTATGGGATCATACAATTTTTCGAGTGCCATCCGATTTTCAATATTTCCACTCTTAATTGAGTTGAATTTCTGCCGTACAGCTTCTGTTGTCTCAACCAATTGACGTTTTAAATTCATTTCTCTATTTTCAGCAGTTGAATCATTATCTGTCTTCATTTTGATTATCTTTTTAATATAGAGAATACAATGAAGCAGTTACCTCTATGGAATTCAACAATCAATTGAATCTCGAAAGCAATGTCATGGATATATAAAACTATCGAATCCCATGCGGTATCTACCTCCATGTATTTTTCTATCTTTATCGATGACAAGAAATCCATATTGATCTTCCCAACATTTGATACACATCAATTGAAACTGATTAAATGTTATATCGGGTGATACATGATCGGAAAATATATGGTGAAGATTTGTCTCATCCTGTTTGAATATCACAATGAAATTCGTATTATCACGCACTAGTTGCTTGGGTACACGTGAATATGTCTGTGCAAGATAAAAACAGTCGACATCCTTATGACGTCCCATACAGAAATATGATCTTATGATATCCTGTTTTTCACATATCACATCGTCGAATATGAAGACAGAGTTTGGTTTAGCATCACATGGTTCCACGATTTCTGCATTATTACTGAATGTGTAGAAACCTAACCCCTTTATGGGTTCCAATACGTTTCGTAGATATTGATACTTGGGCTGATGAAGTGATTTCGAATATAGATAAACATTTGCGAATCGCAGTCCTTGGGGATGTGTCAATAGCGAGATCATTGCATTCGTCTTTCCGCAATTTGATGGTCCAATTATGAGTCCTCGAACAGATGATGGAAGTAGTGGACCATGTCGCAATGACTTCTGACCATTTAATCCACTCCCGAATTTTTCATCTAGATTGTCTACGGTGAACTTTTCTTTCTGCTTCACAATGCGCATCGTACCGTGGTTGAAGACTATGTAAGCGATCACATGTAATGAACATTTCATTTAAATGGCTACCACGAAACGATACGGACGTACTATTAGTGAAAAGAGAAAGAAAGGTCTTGGATTTGTTAATACGTTAATAAACAAACTACCGTTCGAGCTACATTTACCTGGAGGTTATCAATACTGTGGACCAGGAACAAAATTGCGAGAGCGTTTAGCTCGCAACGACCCGGGAATTAATAAATTGGATATTGCCTGTAAACGTCACGATATCCAATATTCAAAATATCCTACTGATCTCACTTTGAGACATAAAGCAGATAAAGAACTTGAATACGCAGCTTGGAATAGGGTTAAATCAAAGGACACTAGAATTGGAGAAAGGGCAGCTGCTCTACTAGTAACCAACGTTATGAAAACGAAGAGACGTTTTGGTATGGGGTGCAGTGTGGATGCTATTAAAAAAAAAGGGAAAAATCATCCCAAGAAAACAAAAAAGAAAATAAGAAAGGTTGCATTTGGTGCTGGTGTAGTTCATAAAGTGCGGAATGTATTGAGAAACTCTGGAGGTGATGAATTCGTAACAAATGATAGAAAAAAGGCTACTACAGTGGCACTGCAAGCGGCACGGAAATATCTCAAAGCTGCAGGTGGTAAGAAAAAAATCCGCACACCCCGTATAATTCCGATTCCCAAGGTTGGAGGAATTCTGCCATTGATTCCGATTTTTGCTGGATTGTCTGCCCTTGGAAGTTTAGCAGGTGCAGTTTCAGGTATCACCAAAGCTGTAAATTCGGCCAAAGCAAGTAGAGTTGCTTTGATGGAAGCGAATCGTCACAATAAGAAAATGGAAACTATTGCTCTGGGTAGAAGCGGTAGTGGTATATTCCTCAAACCATATCGTAAAGGACTGGGACTCTACTTGAAACCATACAATTCAAAAAACTAGTTGATTCCCTTCCTCGAAGACCTCTCACCGACCTCGACCTCAAATAATATGCCAAGAAAATGAAAATTCCATATTTTCGAGGCATTTTCATGCGTGATAGATTGCCATCTTCAGGTCCACACCATCGCGAGACCGCCATCATGAATTTAGATGAAATGAGTGGCCCAGGAACACATTGGGTGGCATACAGTAAATATGGAAGAGAAATTACATATTTTGATAGTTTTGGTGATTTACCCCCACCAATGGAATTGATTCAATACTTTCAAAAAGGATCGAGTGTCAAAATTCTGTATAACTATCACCGCCAGCAGAAGTTCAATACAGTTTTATGCGGTCACTTGTGCTTGAAGTTTCTCTCCCAATCATAAAATGGACATCACACCAGAAATGGATCGAGAGGCTATTAAGAGGATGGGATTTTCTCTCAAGATGTATTCAAAATATCGCTCCTTGACAAAAATGGATCGAGTCATGCTTTTAAATTTGCCTAAAGAAGTAATACTTGCATGTGCAGCACATGAAATTGCTTGGGTTTGGGAAAAGTTACCCAAACACCTCCAAGATGATCCGGACATAATGAAATACAGATATTGCAGTGAGCATCACCCTGGCAAAGGAAGTGATGATATTTCCGATTCTGATGTAAATGATGGTCCTGCACCACGGAAAATATTCTGTTGTTATTGCAATATAAATGATATGAATATTGGTACCAATAAGAATGAAATGGATTTCGATGAAACACCTCCGAAAAAACGTAGGTTATTACGCATGTGTTGTAGACAACAATAAATTGATGTGATGTCATAGATGAGTCATCAGTCATGTCACGCAAGTTTGAGTTACAAGTTGTGGGAAAAAGCGTTCTTAGCGCGGATTTTTACCCACCCATTGAATTGGATAGGAATGCTCGTTATGGCTTGGGGCTAATAGGATTCTATGGATGCAACACTATCAATAACATCACGAAAAATAACAACACAATCGGCATCAGGGTCATTGAAGATGATGGCTCAGACACACTTCTTTTCAAGTGGACAGATTACTCCATTAGAATACCATGTGGTGCATACGAGATAGAAGAGTTAAATGTTGTTATTCAAAAGAAAATTGAATCTGAAGTGCTTCATGGCAAAAAGCAGGACGAGATCAAATTGGATGACATATTCAGTCTTCGAGCCAACAATAATACATTCAAATGTATGATGCAATCAATATATGAAATTGATCTGACCCATGAAAATTCAATAGGTCGAATGTTGGGATTCGATCGTCTAGTGTTTGAGCGGAATAAACTGCATGAATCTATACTTCCTGTGAATATTACAGCTGTTCGACTCATCCGTTTGGAATGCAAAATCATATCTGGTTCATATGTAAATGATGAAGAAAATCACATTCTTTTTTCATTCGATCTCGATGTTGAGCCGGGATACAATATCACAAAGGAGCCGCATAATATTATTTATATGCCAATCAGTCCGGAAGGACGCCAGTCTGTCGACAACATTACTGTACGTATTTTGGATCACAAAAATAACCTCATTGATTTTGGAAGTGAAGAAGAGATTGTTATCATTTTGGAATTGAAGAAAATCGAATAACTACTACTACACCATGGGTTTTTGTTACAATAGACGTAATCATGAAAGAATTGAAAACGTTACACAAACCAATTCCGTTATAAAGCAAGGTTCGAGTAGAAAGAAGCTCATTCCACAATCGTATGCTAAACAGCTAGCACACACTCTATCAGTGAGAGATCTTGAATTTTTGAAAACAATTGGACTCAAATTGAAGAAATAACGATGGTGTTTGAAACAAATAATGAGAAGTTGAATATATTTGATGAACCGGTGCTTGATCATTCCCTCACAAGTTTTCATGAGCACACCTACAAACCATATGGATCACCATTGTTTAGAAATTCAGATGAAATCCGTATCGCGATCAATAACCAAGATGTGATACTTGACATTGCTGAGAGTTTCATTTATATAGAAGGAAAATTCACTCCCAAAGAGGTCAGCAAACAATGCTTTCTCTCCAACAATGCCATTGCTTTTCTGTTTGATGAAATTCGTTATGAAATGGGAGGTGAGCAAGTAGCTGTTGTTCGAAAACCAGGAATAACATCCACAATGAAAACCATGATTTCATTTGGACAATCACATGCTAATACATTATTGACCACCGGATGGGGCCTCTCAGAAGTCAAACAGGATATCTTGGATGAAACTAGTCATGTATTCAGTGGTAAATTACCACTCAAATATTTGATGGGTTTCGCAGAAGATTACAACAGAAGCATCTTGAATGCCAAACAGGAATTGATTCTGATCATTGCACGATCTTTCAAAAACTCGTATATTGGCGAGGTTGATGCTGATATAGAAATCAACAAAATTGAATGGAAAATAAGACACATAGTTCCCGAAGATAAACACAAACTCAAACTTTTGAGTAGGATCAACAAAAGTGGTCTGAATGCAAAAATTAAGTTGGCGTATCGCATGTGGGATCTATATGAACTTCCATCACTACGTGGAACATCTTCAGACATATGGGCTAAAAAGACGACTAATGCTCTAGAAACACCTCGTTACGTCATCATCGGATTCCAAAACACTACCATATCTGAAGATAGAACGAGAGACATCACAAAATTCACAACTGCCGATATCAATAATATTCGAGTGTATTTGAACTCTGAAGTGTATCCATATGAACGTTGGAATTTGGATTTCGATAAAAAACTCGATACTTCAGCATATTATGCCTATGAGAGTTTTCAACGCAGTTATTATGACAAAGACATGAGTGAACCTCTAATGGACATTGGACAATTTCGACAGAATCCACTGTTCGTCATCGATTGCTCACATCAGCCGAATGCCACAAAATCATCAACAATTGATATAAAACTTGAGTTTGAAACCAGAAAGGTTAAGTTTCCAGACAACACCAAAGTATATGCACTAATTTTGCATGATACATTTCTAACATACAACGCATTGGATGGAACAGTTCATGGCAGATATTGACGAAACACATACAGACATATATATATATATATATATATATATATATATATATATATATATATATATATATATAGCGCCAACTATCAAACTGAGGACACACCGTAGAATCAACGTTGCGAGGACCACTGGAAGGAAAGGTGCTAGACACTCGTCATAGCCTTTTCTGTTCTTGTTCAGAGTGGGGAGCACCAAGATTCTCTAATATACGCTTGAATTACTGAACAGTTCAAATTTGATTTTTACGAGTATATCGGAACCAAGTGAGGACCATACTTCCGTGATATCATTGAGAGGTCCGTTTATTTGTCTGCTAACTCCTACCAAACTGAGGTCCGTATAACCTAATTATTAGTATGAGGTGTATAAAGTGAGGACCACTGAACGTTGCCAAGTTTCACAAATTTCTCTTCACATACGATCGGCACTTTTACGGTACATGTGACAGTAAGCAAAAATTATAGTTATTGATAGAAATGGATTAGGCAATCCAGACTTCTGCATTCAACCTATACAATAGGTATAATCGTCGGCAAGTATCTAACAGAAAACAACTACTGTACCCTACGATAATTGAATTAAAACTGATAGATTATTGACAAAGTATTCTACAAGAACTACTTTGCAATGTCTCAACCCACATGGTTTTGCCGATCATCAGTGTATCTAGTTGTTTTCTGTTGCCGTCGATTATACCTATTGTATAGGTTGACTGCAGAAGTCTGGAGTGCCTAATTCATTTTTATTATTAGTTTGATGAGCTTCTGCCAAGTAGTGTTATCAAATATTTTCTTCCGAAAATTATGATTGTTAGTCAGTACTGCATTGTATATGGTAACAAGTCTGGTGGTTTATTCGTCAACGAAAGCAATATTCAGTATTATTTCGGACGAAGTTCGATACAGAGAGTATGAGGAAAATTATATGAATTAGATAAAAATATTGACATATCGTGAGTCGCAGAAATTGACATATTAGTAAGTCGCGACTGCATTCCTGGATGAGGGGTAATTAATGCTTGGAGGGCACCATTCGTTTGGTGGGACAGAAGGATTCTTATGTTGTTCGACGAACCCTAGCACTGAAGATATGCAAAAATCTTGAAACATGTCTGCAGATGGTCATTTTAAATCAAATGATATAAACAATAATAAATCGTCTTTATATTCTTCGGTACGAAATAGGCAAAGTTTAGTTTAGGGCACTCTTACACTAAACCTAAGTAGTATAAATGAGAGATGAAATATAAATAGGAAAGTCATTCATGGGGTGGAGCAAAACAAAATATAACCATTGCAAAGCAGTAGTGCTTAATCAAACATATAAGTTTGAGTAAAAGAGCCTCTTAGTTAGGGTATTTACGAAATTTGGCTTTCAATTTCTTTTTTCATATCAAGATAATTGAATGTGATTGACAAAAACGGAAATATGGAATTCAATGGCTTGGTACTTGAAGTATGAGGCATAATATCCACTATTTGATTACAATTAGCACTTGAAATTGTGACCGCTTTGAAGAACGTTGCAGAAATAGATGCCAGATGTAATTCAGTATCCGTTAAGAAAAGAAAATTTTTTCTGTCAGATATTTGCCACTTTGTGAGAATGTGTGGAAAGAGGGGTATTTCGATTTCGTTTCATCCAATAAAATTCAGTAATTAAAGGCATGGTATGTTTTTGAATTTTGTCAGGATGGATCATAAAACAAATACAACGATGTATTTGCAGAATATAAAGAACTGTTGTGATTAGACTGTATCGAGTAATTCATAAAGAAATTTATATTCAGTATCTGTATAGTGTCATTTGTGAAATCTGACAAAGTTAAATCACCCCTCTTTCCAAAAATCTTACTGCAAATATCTGACAGAAAACAATTACTTTCCCAGCCAATACTGCAGGGATTTTTCAATATTTTTGTGTTCCATAGAAGTTAGCGAATTTCTGAGCGACAAAACGATTGTCGTTTCTTTGGACAGAATCTAAAATTTTCAGTGTGTGTTTGGGGGCTGCACTCCTCATATGGAAACTGTCTCAACTAAGTGAAAATTTTGACGTAAAAAATTCTCTCTGTCTCATAATCGAATAAGTGAGGAATATAAGGCAGCCCTCTGACAAAAGGCAAGTGCTTTACTGGCAAATACAGCGTTGGATGATGAGTCATATGGACTTCCCTTCGATTCACATAATACTAAAATCTGCTAGACAATCGAATCAGAATCGATTGAATTAGTCTATCTGAAAGAAAGATTGATGAATAGATTGGAAGGTTCGTAAAAAGATAGGAGAATAGGTGAAACAAAGAATGAATGTATTCGACAAAATATTAAATAAGAAAGAGAAATAACAAATGATAAACAAATAAAAAAATCTGCATTGTTCACAATGAGCGCTTGTCAACAAAGAAACAAGGTGTCCAGCCATACCAGGACGGTGCTCATTGTCTTAATCCTATACGATAGGAAAAAACATATCTAACAAGACAATTCATTGAATCATAAATAGAAATGAAATATTTTGAAAAAGGGACAGATTCCCTTACTTATCTGAAACACCGCAAAAGGGTTGGTGAACTGTCTTCCTTCTTGAGATGTTTTGATAACCCAATCTCTTCTGAACTATCTTTGGCCGTTTCACCTTTATCAGTTCCATCAACAAGTTCAGTCATCACACCTATTGTTGTCCCTTTTGATACTGCCGTCTATTCACCAGGACTCATTCTTAAAAAGAACGTCGAAGATTTGGAGATCATTGACTACGGAAATGTTCGGCCTACATACTCCAAATGTTTAAGAGGAACCCCAATTCCTAGTTACTTCATCTTGATTCCGAAGATATTCTCGAAATCTAACAGATGTTTGTTTCTCTTTGAAATCAGAAGGAAATAGAATAAACAAATGAATATATAATAGTTAGTGGCAAACAGCGAAAAAGGACGCTAAAAAGGAAAAAAAATATTCAAAAGGTTTTTGGTACTCATTCAAATGCACAAAGAGGTGAAAATTATTGCATTAGATGCGTGATGTAGCAAAAATAACAATCCTAGCATTTGAATGTGTTACTCACAGAATAACCGAAGTAACACATCTGAAGCAGATTTTTTATTTCAGTGTCTTCAATAGCAGTTTTAAAATTTTCTTTCTCTGAATGTTATTCATTTCTTTTCAGTGAATTTGAATAAAAGCTTGTCTTTAAATGTTTTTTTTTTCGTATTTTTAGTCATAAGTAATCAGATACTCCTCGTTCTGTTCAATTCCATGAAAGGTTCAGTATACCAGGGCTTCTTGATACTCAATATTGTGTATTCTAACTCTTCGATCCGATGAGCATCCAATAATCGATTGGATCATGAATCGTTTTGTCAAACTTCACGATCTCTGACTTCAAAAACCTACACATCAACTTTGAATGAAAACGAACAATGATCACAGAAACCTCGAAAACTCCCACATAGTATTTTTGAATCAGATGATAATTGCAAAACTCGTTGGCCAAATTGTAGCTGCCAATTCAAATTCAAAAATTGTCATAATCTCTTTTCTCGAAAACTCCACTCACCAATTTTGATCACAATGGTGTCATAATCACATAACCCGTTCGTCATCTTGAATTCATAAATAAAGAAAAAATCCTAAACTCCGACCCCAAACATCTTTTCATACTAAAATTGAATGAAACTGACCAATAACACCAAGCTTGTCCGCCGTCTTGAATTTATCAATTTGAACCTGAAATTCATAATCTGAAATATCCCCCAAGTGCCGATTATGAATAGAATCGTACCATAATCCCAAAGCTCGTTCTCCATCTTGATCTCATATTCCGAAATACTCACAGCCGTATGCATAGTAAAATTCCAGCGACTCGCCAGAGTTTCGCCGCTCGCTACACAAGAACTATAATGCACAGTCGAGCTACAAAAATGTCAGCGTTTCGCCAAAATTTGACTTATCTCGTAGTTGTCACTTTTTTGGAGCTCGACTGTGCATTATAATCCATGTGTAGGGAACGGCAAAACTCTGGTGAGTCGCTGGCGATTGATACGGCTGTCAGTATTCCGATTTTGTATAGAATCAGACCATAAGAACAGAATTCGCAATTTGCCATCTTGAATTCATTAATTTGATATTAAATCCATTATCTCCGACCAGTTTTTCTAAAAGGAGTTCAATCCCGCTTAGTCAAAGGAAACAGGAACATATTTCAAATTTCCATTTGATTGGTCCACTGGAAGTGGGTCAAAATTCACTTTCTATTAGCCCGTCAGCCCTCTGCCATATTGTCTAATGATTTTATAAGGTATTCCCTTCAGGGTGTTGGTAGTTGTGAATATAATGATCAAAATTTGCGCATGCACGTGGAACATAACAATAACAATAACAATAATTATTGTTGTAATTATATTACATTATAATTATATAACGATAATAGTATTATAATTATAAATTTCTTTATACTTTATTTTCCCAAAGACATGCAAAAACACGTATAGATTCAAAAATGCCCTATTTCTCAACACAATTGAGGGCATATGGTGTCCTTCGGACCAACGCGACACGTATGCCGATCGGTTTCCGTCTGATTTTCATTCGATGAAATATCGTTTGGTATTATGCTTGGCATACGCTAAAATATCATCAAAATACGTGATTTCTTCATGCAATCCACAATAATCAACTAGTTTCTGTCAAATTCTATACGTGTTTATGCATGTATTTGAGAAAAAAAAAGTAGTTATTATTATTATCGTTATGTTCCACGGGCAAGCGCTTAGTTTGCTAGTTCATTGATCATTATATTTGTAACTACCAAAACCCTACATGACATACGTTATGAAATCATTATACATTTTGGCAGCGGGCTGATGGACTATAAATTTCACCAGATAGTACAGAAAAGTGAATTAACACATAAACAGACAAGCGGACGAGTGTAAAAGCAGCAACGGTTTTCCCAGCAACGGTTTTTATTTTTGCTTATGTTATTCACAAATATCTGTTGCTCGAGGTTTTTCGACGGGAATGTATTATTCTAAACTTGCTGATAACGTTCTATATAATGTTTTTGGGGGGTAGCTGTTGAATCACGAATTATTTTGCCCTATAAAACATATTCAACAGACATAGAATAATTCATTTCTGTAAAAAAAAAACAACGGGTATTTTACCTGTTTCACGATTTTTCTACTTCAGAGGGTTGTTGAGGGATAGTTTTCGATACACAAATTATTTTACGCCATAGAACGTATTCAGTAAGTAGGTGTCGAATAATTCATTTCCGTCAGGGTTGTTGAGGGGTAGTTTTTCGTTCACAAATTATTTCATCCTATAAAACGTATCCAACAGTAGTGGATTAATTAATTTTTTTCAAAAAAACCTCGAGTCACGGGTACTTCAACTGATTCAAGATTTTTCTACTTCCGGAGGGTTTTTGAGGGGTAGTTTTTGGTTCACGAATTATTTCACTACATTCAACGTATTCAGCTGGTGTAGAATAATAATTCATTCTGTAAAAAAACAAACAACGGGTATTTTAACTGTTTCACGATTCTTCTACTTCAGAGGGTTGTTGAGGGGTAGTTTTCAATACACAAATCACTTTACGCTATAGAACGTATTCAGTAGGTGTCGACTAATTCATTTCCTAACAAAAATCTCGAGCAATGGGTATTTCAACTGTTTCAAAAATTTTCTACTTCGGTGGGCTGTTGAGGGGTATTTTTTGGTTCAAAAATTATTTCACACCATGAAACATATTCAGCAGGTGCGGAATATTTGATTTTTATCAAAAAACCTCGAGAAACGGGCATTTCAACTGTTTCAAAAATTTTCTACTTTAGATGGTTGTTGAGGGGTAGTTTTTGGTTCATAAATTATATCACCTCATAGTACGTACTGAGCCGGTAAATAATAGTTAATTTCCGTCAAAAAAACTTCGAGCAATGGGTATCTCAACTGATTTAAAAAATTTCTACTGCAGAGGGTAGTTGAAGGGTCGTATTTGATTTACAAATCAGTTTTCCTTATAAAACGTATTCAACAGGTGTAGAATAATTTAATTCCATCAACCTCGAGCAACGAGAATTTCAACTCTTTCGAGATTTATCAACTTTGGAGGATTGTTGAAGGGTAGTTTTCATTTCACAAATAATTTCACCCTATATAACCCTATATAACGTATTCAACAGGTATAGAATAATTAATTTTTGTCAAAAAATCTCGTGCAACGGAAATTTCAACTATTTCAAGAATTTTCAACTTTGGAGGGTTGTTGAGGGATAGTTTTTGATTCACAAACTATTTTATTTTATAGACCGTATTCAGCAGGTGAAGAATAATTCATTTCTGTCAAAAAAAAACTCCAGCAACGGGCACTTCAACTGTTTCAAGATTTTTCTACTTCGGAGTGTTGTTTAGGGGTAGTTTTTGATCCACAAATTTTGACGCACTATAGAACATATTCAGCAGGTGAAAAATAATCAATATATTTCAAAAATATCGAGCAACGGGTATTTCGAATGTTTCAAAACTTTTCCAGTTCGAAGGGTTGTTGAGGGGTAGTTTTTGGGTTAATATTCATTTCACCCTGTGCAACATATGCAGCAGCTATAGAATAATTCGCTTCTGTCAAAAATTCAAGCAACGGGCATTTCAACTATTTCAAGAGTTTTCTACTTCGAAGGGTTGTTGAGGGGTAGTTTTCGATCCGCAAATTTGTTACCATATAGAAAATATTCTGCAGGTGAAAAATAATTCATTTCTGTCAAATAATATCGAGCAACGGGTATTCTGAATGTTTCAAGATTTTTCCACTCTGGAGGGTTGTTGAGGGGTAGTTTTTCGTTCACAAATTATTTCATCCTATAAAACGTATGCGACAGGAGTGGAATAACTTATTTCTTCCAAAACACCTCGAGCCACGGGTATTTCAACGGTTTCAAGATTTTTCTACTTCCGGGGGGTTGTTGAGTGGTAGTTTTTGGTTCACAAATTATTTCACTTCATAGAACGTATTCAGCAGGTGTAGACTAATTTATCTCTTTCAAAAAACGTCTAGCAACAGGTTTTTCAAGTATTTCAAAAAGTTTCTACTCCGGAGGGTTGTTGCGGGGTAATTTTTGTTTGACATATCATCCCACCCTGTGAAACGTATTCAGTAGGTACAGAATAACTCATTTCTTCGAAAAAATCTCGATTAACGGGTATTTCAACTATTTCCAGATTTTTCTACATCGGAGGGTTGTTGAGGGGTCGTTTTTGCTACATAAATTATTTCATCTAATACACCATATTCAGCAGTTATAGATTAAATAATTTCTGTGAAAAAATTCTAGCAACGGGCATTTAAACTATTTCAAGATATTTTCCATTTTGGAGGGTTGTTGAGGGGTAGTTTACGATTCACAAACATTTCAACCTATGGAAAGTATTCAACAGGAGAAGAATAAGTCATTTCTGTCAGAAAAACCTCGAGCAACGGGTATTTCAACTGTTTTGAGTTTTTTCTACTTCGGAAGATTGTTAAGGGGTAGTTTTTGGTTCAAAAATCATTCCACTCTATTGAATGTATTCAGCAGATGTGAAAAAAAAAAATTGTCAATAAACCTAGAGAATTCGGCATTTCTATTGTTTCAAGATTTTTCTTCTTCGGAGGGTTGTTGAGGGGTAGTTTTCGATTCACAGATTATTCCGCAGGTTCAGAATTACTCAATTACATCCTTGAAAAACAGGGCAATTTGAATAAAAACTTGCAAAAGTAGAGAAAATGAGGTGAAATATAGTGATACCCACTACCTAATAAACATCAATGTGTTCAGCGTAACGCGATATGTTGCCACATTTTCGGACCTCACTCAGTGCTGATCATATAATCCCACAAGGAACGGAATACGCACGTACAGAAAATATACATTCTCAGCAGCGCCTTCAAGTGGCAAATCCCCAAACTACAATATACGATTTTTTCTATATTTCTACCAAAGTGAGGACCACATATTTCACGCAATATTTCAACTTACAGTAGTGAATGCACGAAAAGGAACGGAACACTATATCTGTCTCACTTAGAACGATTTTTATATTAGTCACTTTTATGTGAATCACATAAAAGTGACTGTAGATGCCATCCTGAAAGATGTGCATTAAGTGAACATGTTAATAGCACTGGTCATAACATGAATTATAGTAATACAAAAATTTTGACTAAAGAAAACAATACCACTAAAAGACTTTTCATGGAAATGGCTTTCATCTCTCAATCAGATTCTTGCTTAAATAAAAAAACTGACGTTAATCACTTAAGTGAAATTTATTCATATTTACTCCTCATCGACAATAATATTACACATAACTTAAATAATTCTCCCTTAGGGAACACTTCATCTCTTTTGAGTTGAGACAATTGGTTAATTTCACCCACTAGCAGCGGCCAATTCGTGGTTCGTTGTCACACTTCAAAAGTGTCTGACATCTAATGTCAATAATGTCAACTGTCTGTTGTCGAATAATCCTAACCAAATTTCTTATGTTACATTTGAATCTCTCCACGTGTGGAGATAATTCAAATAAATGTTTAAACAAATTTTATAACAATGACTTAATATTAATATTTTTATTGTTTGACGTATTTTAATGTGTTTTGTTCATCTTTGTCACATGTGACTTACATGACATGTTGTTTATAATTTTTAATATTACATCCATAGCAATCATTCTCATCAACACAGTAAGTGGTTCTTCTTCAAAGTTTTCTTTCCATTAATCGTACAATTTTGCTTGTTACTTGTAGCTTCCCTGAAGATGACAGTATTCACTGTTGAAATATCGGAAATATAGTGTTAAAAGAGTACACGTTTTGCTTGCTGCTATACCCAAAAATTTCCTGCTTTGTATATATATATATATTATGTATTTTTGATTATTTTTATTTGTATTCATTAGTATCCATTTCCTTTTTTTTATTTATTGATGTTAAAGAGAAATAGGTAAATAAAAATACGAATAAATGATATTAGGTTTTTTATTTAAATATCACTAGCTTACAATTCAATTAACTACTTTCTTGACCATTTTCGATTTCATCATCGCTTTGCTCATCCAGCTGGTACTTTTGGATGATCCCTCCAGGTAAGTATGGCAGCAGGCGGTAGAGAAATCTCTTCAGCTCACACACAATCATGCGATTGCAGAGTTGATCCAAATCCAAATTACCGTCTGAATATTTCTCGCAAAAATGCACTTTGCACTTCATCATAACATACACTCAAGTCGTAAATGGTGGCATGGTGAGCGTCTTCGGCCAGAGCATACAGCTCTGAAGACAACCTTGCAACAGCGGAATCGATATCTGTGGCTTTGTTCCAATGTTCGCTGGCATATTGCATCCACATCTCTCAAGAATGGAACTGAAATCAAATAGAAATTATTGAAATGAGTTTGCTTACGATATAATCAGTAATACTCACATCGAACTTTCGGCAATCAGACTTTTGGTGACACACAAGAAAGAGTGTGTTTAAAGATTTATGAAAACTTTTTATATTCGCTCTACAATTATCGACTATAATATAAATAATCAGAATTAGCTTATGATAAGTGGAAAGTAACTATTACTATTGGTCAATGAGATTGAATTTGACCAACGATCGCGTTTTCATGCCAACGAAACTCTGTTGACTTTGACCCAAATATGCTAGCGTATATTTACCACCCGAAGAATTGATACAAGTAACATCAGCATCAGTGAATTGCTCTGAAACACGTTTTGGTAGCCATGTTTTGAATAATGTATTATTGTTTACATCCACTAACGTTGATAAAAGAGATTTACCGAACCGAGTTGAACAAATTGCCATATTCTTTATTATGTATGCTTCATTCACTGGCAATGCTGATAACACTCTCTGTTCTAATACTTCTATTTCTTGTTCAATCATAAAATTGATTTTTTGTAAATCCACTTTCGAAACTGACATAATGAAAATAAATAAGGAAAATATAAACAATTTTCAAAACTAAAACACACTCACTATTCTTTCTATTGGGCACCGAATAACTCTTCGCCACCTTGCTAGCTGCTATGGTTATATTTTTCTACTGAATCTGTAGTAAATTCATTTCTTTTATAATCAAAAGTAAACAACCCCCACTATGAACCAAAGTAGCGCCCTCTGACACCCACCAATGTGGATCGAAGGTCATGCCTGACGTCATCGACCACGTGGCGCCCTCTGACACCCACCCACAAAAACTCCATGAAGGTCGAGCAGATCAGCAAGTACATATAGGGCGTGACCAAGTACACGTATGGTGTGATTAACAAAATCCATGTACTGTGATTGGTTGAAACTGAATTACCCCCACATCAGAGTCGTTGCCATTCAAAGGTATGAATACAGGCTTTGGGATATGTCCATCTCAAATCGAAAGACGCCTTCATACCATTTCAAACAAACTTACATCTGATTCATGAGTGGATTGAAGAGTTTCAACCGTACCGCCATGAAAATTAAAAGTCTACTGGAAAAGCATTTGGTAAATATAAGAATACTTCAAATGAAAATTCAACAGTATGAAGACAAAATTGAAATGATGAAGAAATTCGACAATATAACCTTGGACACGGTGAGATCACGCAATGATGTTTTCACAGAATCAAGAAATTGTATCAATTACAGTGTGTAACATTACGAATAATGTATCTGGCCTAATAAAAAAAAATTGACCAATGTGTTTTTTCTATATAACTCTATTCAAATAATTTATTATGCTGGGACTTTGTCAAAAAGTTCATATAGGCTAATATGACTGATCCATGTAATTGAAAGTCAATTTGAAGGAGTAATAAGCAATTGCAATAGTGTATGGAAATATATAAATTTCACCATGTGTGAACAGTTTGTTTGAAGATGGTCAAACCTTTTGATCATCTTCAAGCAGACTGTTTGAACTAGAGTGTAATTGAAATAAAGAATTACAATAGTGTATTGAAAGAATAAATTTGAAAATAAAGTACTCTAGAGGTAAATTACAAGTATTCAAGGTCAGACCCTTCAATTACTCTAATTACCCGCATTACTCTCCAATCACCCGTAATAATACTAACTATATATGTCTCAAATACAGCACCATGTACTTGAAAGGTGCACGCAGTTATGTGAAGGTGATTGGAAACTCCATGAAGGTCGGTGGAAGGTCGAATAGATGGCCAAGTACACATAGGATGTGACTGACATCATAAGTTCGGTGGAAGATCGAACACGTGGCCTTCAAGGCCTTGTCGATCTTTATTACCGTGAATGCAATGTCTCCCATTCAATACCAATGTCATCTCCTAGTCGAACACAAACCCTGAATACAACATGAAAATTCTATGATACATTTTTTTATAAGTGCTTCCTTCCCAAACAAAAATGCAAATGTTTAACATGTCGAATAGGTGACCAAAATTATGACTGATTTCATCCATGCATTTGAAAACAACTTGAAGGTCACTGGGAGGTCGAACATTGAAACATTATGTCACAGCTCTGACCCCACCCACTTAATCCACAAGTCGATTTCTAGATACACCCACGACACAAAAGACTTTCAGATACTCCGTCCCGACTATTTAGAAATACCCATTCATAGCTATGAGAGTACTAAAAATACCTATGAGAGTTCTGAGTACTTACGCCACCGAATCCACTATTTAGAAATATCATTATATAGCCCACCCACCCTTAAAAGCTCCATGAAGGTCGGTGAAAGGTCATGCCTGACGTCTTTCGAACACGTGTGCCGTTCAAGGCCTTGTCTGACGTCACCGAACAAGTTGCGCCCTCTGACACCCACCAATGTGGCTCGAAGGTCATGCCTGACGTCATTGGAACACGTGCCGTTCAAGGCCTTGTCTGACGTCACCGAACAAGTGGCGCCCTCTGACACCCACCACCACCACATTATCTAGAACCGGCACTCTATCACTACTTTCGTATCTATCGCACGTAGCACACGTGTCATTGTATGGTTTCTTGAAAGATAGATTGAATTCTTCTACAAAAATTTTTCTGTACATTGGTTCATTTCTCGGAACAATACTGTTTTCCTGACAGTACTCTATGTAAAGTCTGTACATTTTCGATATAGAGAGATCGGGAGATAGATACTTCTTTCCACTCTGTTCTCTTGAATAATGACTATCAAAAGATGGAAACATCTGAATATGACGTCTGATTATGTCCTTTTCTTCTTCCGATATCTTAGGATGGTTTGAATGTCTTCCCCTAGCATCATCTGGACAAATACTTGAGTTTGAGTTACGCTTCTTTTCCACGATTATGCGAACTTTTTTTAGAGTCAGGTCAAGCGTTGATAAGAACATTATTTGGCAAACTTCAATTCTATTATTCGAATTATTATTTAAGAAATACATCCTGCTATAATTTCTTCTACTATCCTGACTATTCCTTCTTAGCCTTTGTGTTTTTTTCAGAATCTCTTGAACGTGATTCGCAATAAACTGATTTTGTGCCTCCTGTGATAGATTATAAAATTGTTTGAAAATTTCATGTCTTTCCTCATTTGTGAATTTTTCAAAACACTTTTTTTTGCAACTGCAGGGCTGTTTCAAAGATTTTTCAGGTATTTGTTTACCTGTTATAGTCACGTAGGCTTTTCCTTGTTGCTTTAAGGATTTTCTTTTATTTTTATCCCACAGTTTATACATTCGCTTCCTTTTTCGGGATTCTTGGCCCTCCTGAACCTTTTTTCGTCCTCGTTTCTTTTCTTTCAAATCTACGGAAACATCCTGATTCTCCTTATTTTCGGCTCTATCCAAATCTGCCGTGATATGTATTCTTGGAGATTCTTCATTTATACCAGCTATATTTTCTGTGTAGTCCGAGTCTGAACTATTGCTTTCATCTTCTTCAGGTTCATAGTCATCACTAGAACCTCCTTCAAAATCATTAAAAATATCACTATCATCTTGGTCAACTTTAGTATATGGAACAGATGTCTTATGTCTCAGCTGCAATCTTGTTTCATTTTCTGCTAAGAAATTTCGGGGGAGACAAATATCAATATCTGTAAAGAAATCATAATTATGTTACCATTTATGTAAGAAACATAATGTATCAACAACGCACCTGATAACTTGTTTGTTTTTAGTTCATTTTCTCTGTTATCTGAGTGAGGTTCTTCAAGGATCGGAACTGTATTCAGAGCAATATATTCATTAGTTGGATCATCTAAAAAATTTCTATCATTTAGCGTGACTCGTACAGAAGTTTGCGCAGCTTTCGGTAATTCAGTAAAAGATTCTCCAGGGAGCTCGTCTTCCGGATGTTGAGGGTCTGTAAATGAAGTAATAAAATGCTAGATTACAATAATATTTATTTATCTTGTATTTCAGGAAAGAAAAAGTAAATTGATTTAGGGTACAGTTCCCGCAATATAAAAGTGGAACTTACAATGCGTTTTTTTCATAATAAAATTGCCTGGTAATGAACCATTCTAATCTTTCAGTGTACCACTTTAATATGTCGGGAACTGTACCTACAAAGCACCTCGCTAAAATGAATAGATCAAAGGTTAATGAGAAACCTCTTCAAAGTTTCATTAGAAAACCGAAACTGAAAAAAAAATCTAAAATTTTCATACTGTGTTGAAACAGATACGTTTCCCCTCTAATTTCCAAACGACATAACCTCAAATAACTGTTCATTGCATTAAACAACACCTACTTACCTTCATTTCCACTACATATTCCAACATCTGTAGTTAAACACAGGTTCACTATTTTTTTACCACGAGAACTCATACTGAGCGAACAAATTTATATGAGAAACAATGAAACTGTTTAATGCGTCCTAATTCCAATGCACCATATAACACTATAATATTATGAAAACAATAATAAAGGTAACGGAAGGCAAGTGGCAAGTGCCGATGTGCCGTAAACATCCGGGTGATCTGAATAAAAAGGGCCAATGTCGACTTTGGCCTTTTTGGAATTTAAATTGCATGTACCTACTCAGGCTTATGTACATATTGGCCCTTCTATCTATAATAATTATTATATTTTAAATTTGCTGATTGGCCCAATGGGTATTTTTTTCTCATTTATTATTGTTAACAGACATTGGCCCTTTCAACACATTAAAATTGACTTTGAATGTAGTTCGAAAATGTACCAAGGTCGAAGTTAACAAAAAATGACATTGGCCCTTTTAGAACCAAGCCACAGATATATATATATATATATATATATATATATATATATATATATATATATATATATATAGTGTAGTGAGGTTATGCGGCGTTAATGTTGAAATTATACATGAAAAATGGACGAGACTGGAGATAAAACATCATCACTAAAATTTGTGTTGTGTACTACAACCACCTATAAACATTACTATAATCAAAGTTTTATTAAAAATTAATTGTTGCACATTTCACGATTTTCACGTGTTCTTCCTTGAAGAGGAAGTACGTCGATCATGCAGAACTGCAGAAGCAACAGGTTCACGCGCATGACACGACAACTGACATGGCCCATGACAGACACGGAATCACGCCATGTTGTCCTGTGAGCTCGCGTACCTCTTGGCTTTAAGTAAACTGCAATCGTGTTAAAATTAATGAAATGGTGACATTTATGTGAAATTGCATAACTAACGCTAGAATGAATGAAGAATTATAATTATGAGGATGATGATGCGAAATGAATGATTCAATCTGTGAAGAGAGTATCAGCGGGGATAATCTGTTGATTATCTCTGACACTTGGCTTGTCAACAAAAATTAAATCTATAAGGAGGGACACTGTATGGATTTTAACTCAGTAAAAATTTTATCCACAGAAAAAAACACTGCCAAGAGGCTTTTTCTAGAAATGGTTCACATAGCACAATCAGAAAATCCTCTAAATAAACGAAGAGATGTAAATCACCTAAGTGAAATTTACTCTTATTTAATTTTTGTTGACAAGCCAAGTGTCAGAGATAATCAACAGATTATCCCCGCTGATACTCTCTTCACAGATTGAATCATTCATTTCGCATCTTTGCTAAATATTTGGGATATGCAGCAGGCCAATAAGAGTACTCTATTACACAGATATATATATATATATATATATATATATATATATATATATATATATATATATATATATATATATATATATATATATATATATATATATATAAGTAGAAAAGTTATTGGGTATAACCCTCAAAATGTTCTGCAACCGTAGACACGTGTTTCGAGCTTGAGCTCTCATCAGTACGGTAAAATCAAGTGCGAAGATGTACAACACTTGGATGTAAAAATAGAAACAAAGGAAGCCACAAATGTGTGGTTGGCTTCCTGTTGTTGACTTCCTTTGTTTCTATTTTTACATCCAAGTGTTGTACATCTTCGCACTTGATTTTACCGTACTGATGAGAGCTTAAGCTCGAAACACGTGTCTACGGTTGCAGAACATTTTGAGGGTTATACCCAATAACTTTTCTACTTATATTTTCATATATTGCCCCTCGCCAAATCCATCCTTATTTATATATATATATATATATATATATATATATATATATATATATATATATATATATATATATATATATATATATATATAGAAAGCGGGTAGTCTCTTGACTGGACTAGTTGAAAAAACTGAGTTTTGGAAAGTATCATAAAAAGAAACTTTTCCTTGAGGTTGCAGTCAATTGGGAACAGCCAGTGGATAGAGAAACTCTTTGTTAAATTGTCTAGCTTTCGAAAATTTTATTTTCTTTATCAAGACATTTGCAAAACACAAAAAAGTCCAATTTGTAAAAAATGTGACTTTAAGTTATAAAAAACAACTTACTAACTCGAGGTTGCTATTGAGAAGATCACAGTGCACTTCATTATTAAAATATCTTACACAACAGTTTGTACAAACAAATTAAAATATAATATGAGCAATATTCGAAAATCAATCATAATTCAAATATATTTTAGTCGGCACCATTTTGACCAAGAGCATGCAGCTCCACTCACATCATGTCACACAAAACACATGGTACATGGAACACGCGGACGAACTGACAAGCAGCTGTCACATGTCCACGTCAATTGGTTGACAAATGGGAGAAAAATCGCAAGTTAGGTGTAAATGCTGCCAACTTAATTTATGGCGGTATAGCTTGAACAAGAGAATTATCACTAATTTTATTTTTGTCAAAATTCAATAAATGATTGTAAATCACGCTAAGATTTGCAACATCGGCACGTTTATTCATACAGTTAGGTTCATTATTGATATGCACCATTTCAAGAAAATTTCTTTTTGAATAATTACTTTCTTTTGCTAAAATTTTTGGATTGTTGAAATTACGAAAATGGTTTAATTGAATAGTGTGTTCTGCAAGGGCACAACTATTCTTTTTTATTTTACAATCACTTTTATGAGACGTAATGCGACCTGATAGATTTCTACATGTTTGTCCTATATAGACTTTGTCACAATTAAGGCAAGCGATGCTATAAATGACATTTGAACTTTCTGAAGTAGCTATAGGAGCTTTAGTTTTTGTGAAAAGGCTAGACACTGTTTTTACATTATTCTTGGCAATCCTTAAATTGTCTGTTTGAAAATATTTGAAAGTTTACAAGTGAGTTCTTCAATATGAGGAAGGGTTCTATAAATAAAAAGTATTTGTTGAGGAGGCTGTTCCTCGACATTACTTGTGGTACTGACATTGACACTTGGGATGTTAATAATAGGGGCTGGATTTACTGAGTTGCGAATACTGTCAGAATTAAACAAAAATTTATTAATTAATTTCAATGGGTACGAATTTTCTTTAAGAATAGTTCTTAATTCCTTCAGGCACTCCAAACGGTAAATCGGATGTGATAAGTTAATAACTCTGTTTTTTAGAGCGATGATCAGGTTGTTTTTCATATTCGAAGGATGATGTGAGTGGTAACTGATGAGCCTGTTACTACAAATTGGTTTTCTGTACCATTTAGTTCGCAGGACGTTATCATTACCTCTAATAATTCTCATATCCAAAAACGGGATACTTTGAGATTGTTCCTCCTCTGAGATGAACTGTAAGTGTATATCGTAGCTGTTGAAGTAAAACAGGGCCTCATTAACTCTACCGGTGGGTACAGCGAGGATTAAATCATCAACATACCGCTTCACGAATGGAATGTTGAAAGGGATTAAGGACAGACAATCTTTGATGAGATCATCCAATACAAAATTTACAAGAATAGGAGAAATAGTTGACCCCATGGGGGTTCCTAAAATCTGTTTGTAATAATTGTTATCAAAAAAAAGGTAATTAGATTCAAAAATAAATTCCAAAATATCAACAAAAGCACCCCAAGTTAAGTCGCAATGATATGAAATTGTGTTCCATTTATTTGCAAGAGATTGCCTAACGACATCTAGTGGTAAGTTGGTGAACAGCGACACTACATCAAAACTAACCACAATATAATTCTCAGGAAGTGAGAAGTTATTTATGAAATTGCTGAAGGTAAAAGAGTCTTTAATATAGAAATCATTGTCTATGTCATAGGATTTAGTCAGTATTTCAGTAAAAAATTTGGCCAAATTACTGTTTGGTGCATCTATCGAAGAAACAATAGGTCTCATAGCTAGACTAGGTTTATGAATTTTTGGAAGAGCGTAAAAACGTGGTGCAATGGAATTATAAATATTTAATTTTTTGGCAGTTATTTGATCTATTAATTCAGCCTTGAGTAATTTTGAAACTTGTTTGTTCGCTTCCTGTTGAAGCGTACTAGTAGGATTACGAGTTAGTCTCGAGTAATATTTTTCATCATCTAAGAGTTCTCGACTTTTATTATAATAATCCTGCTTGTACATTAAAACAGTCACGTTACCCTTGTCACTCTTTACAACATATAAGTCAGGGTTATTTTTCAAAAATGATTTGCATTTGATGAAAATGTTTTGTAAAAAATCTTTTTTAGAAGAGTTTTTGTGTGAAAAATTTGTAATTATATTAGTGCTTTGAGCTCTATAACGGTCTCTATCAGCATTAGGAAAAACTGAAATAATTGATTCTATGTCTGCAAGTAAAGAACGAACATTAAGATCTTTATTGGTGGGACACAAACTAAATTTGGGGCCCAACGCAAGAAAACGTTTGACTTCAGAAGGAATGTCAATGTCGGTTAAATTTTTAATCCATTTATCTTGAACTTTGATGCTAGCAAATGCATATATTTGCAAATTTTTTAATTTATTTTTGTGTCTCTGTTGAATTACATGGAAAATTTTGTAATAGTGAATTTTTTGTTTTCTATTGAAGTCATCAAAAATGTGTGGAGGGATCATGGTGCGAACACTAGTTTTAACTTTACTCAATTCTTTCTCTAATTTGGTAATGTCACTGAAGGTTACTTTAATTTCTGAATTAAAAATTGTTTTTTTCAACCTTTTATTGAATCCTTGGATTTTCTTTCCTGTTCTACCTCCTTGGTGATGAAGAATCGTGTTGATATTGCAAATTCCATGTGTAATATGATTTGGAAAAATGTCTTGGTTTCTACATCTGGTGAAGAAGATCGTTCTATTCAGTGCTGCAGCAATCTTGTTGTTGATATTGGCCCATCGTTTCAGCAAAGTGGCGCAAGTCCGTACTGATGAAGAATGTTATCAAAAAACCCCATATCTGAAATATTGCCTTAATTGTTACAAAGTCTATATAGGACAAACAGGTAGAAATCTATCAGGTCGCATTACGTCTCATAAAAGTGATTGTAAAATAAAAAAGAAAAGTTGTGCCCTATTCAATTAAACCATTTTGGTAATTTCAACAACCCAAAAATTTTAGCAAAAGAAAGTAATTATTCAAAAAGAAATTTTCTTGAAATGGTGCATATCAATAATGAACCTAACTGTATGGATAAACGTGCCGATGTTGCAAATCTTAGCGTGATTTACAATTATTTATTGAATTTTGACAAAAATAAAATTAGTGATAATTCTCTTGTTCAAGCTATACCGCCATAAATTAAGTTGGCAGCATTTACACCTAACTTGCGATTTTTCTCCCATTTGTCAACCAATTGATGTGGACATGTGACAGCTGCTTGTCAGTTCGTCCGCGTGTTCCATGTACCATGTGTTTTGTGTGACATGATGTGAGTGGAGCTGCATGCTCTTGGTCAAAATGGTGCCAACTAAAATATATTTGAATCATGATTGATTTTCGATTATTGCCCATATTATATTTTAATTTGTTTGTACAAACTGTTGTGTAAGATATTTTAATAATGAAGTGCACTGTGATCTTCTTAATAGCAACCTCGAGTTAGTCAGTTGTTTTTTATAACTTAAAGTCCCATTTTTACAAATTGGACTTTTTTGTGTTTTGATAAAGTAATAAAATTTTCGAAAGCTAGACAATTTAACAAAGAGTTTCTCTATCCACTGGCCGTTCCCAATTGACTGCAACCTCAAGGAAAAGTTTGTTTTTATGATACTTTCCAAAACTCAGTTTTTATATATATATATATATATATATATAATTGGTGAGTTTCTTTTGTTCAAATATGCCAATTATATATATATATATATATATATATATATATATATATATATATATATATATACCGGGTGTCCCAGAGCTTTTATTTAGGCCAGCAGAAATCTGCCAAAGAGAAAGTCGATATGTAGGTAGGTCGATTCGATCAAATAATCGAATCCAAATTAATCGTTATAAAATATACGACCTTTCATTTCTTCGTTGTTGAAAATTAGTACATTTCCCGAAGGAAAACTCAAAACACCCAAACGCCTTCAATGCTCGCTTCAGAAAGGGGCGATGAAGGGCCTCCAAGGAGGATATCCCTTCCCTCTCGCTCTTTCTATTTGCAGTGTTACCAATGTAGTAATGTTGCATTTCACATCACAGAACAATAAGGTACATCGGAACAAACTATCTAAATGAGATGTTCGGAATGAACTACCTCAATCAGATGTCAAATCGGTATTCCTACGGTATCAGTCGTGATATTGTTGTTGTATATCAAAATGCCTTTTACCTTTACTCCCAACGAATACGTTGATATGCTTTTAATTTTTGGTGACTGCCGAAAGAATAAACGTGCTGCGGAGAGGCTGTATGAGCAGCGCTTTCCTGATCGTCGACAACCAGGTCGCAATACGTTTTCGTATGTAGAAAATACCATGCGAACAGGATCATTTCCCGGAAAAACAGATCGAGCACATCCTACTCCTGTGCGAACTGAGGAAAATTGCATAAATGTGTTGGCCTACGCCGAAGCACATCCTCATATTTCGGTTCGTACAATGGCGGTGGAGGTTGGGATCAGTAAGTCGTCTGTGCAACGAATTTTCAAACAGTACAGATATCATCCCTTTAAAATACATTTACACCAAGGACTCAGACCTACAGATTTCGAAAGACGACTGGCATTTATTGCTCACATGCAAGTTTTCATCCACGATAATCCCAACTTCCTCAATCAAATCTTGTGGAGTGACGAATCCCGCTTCCATAATAATGGTACTGTTAACTGACATAACATGCACTATTGGTCACAGGACAACCCTCACTGGATTAGAGAAACCAATTTCCAAACAATGTGGGGTGTGAACGTGTGGTGTGGTTTACATAATGGACGACTCATCGGCCCTCATTTTTTCCAAGACACTTTGACGGGCCACCGATATCTACATTTCTTGGAAAATTGTATTCCTGCACTACTAGAAGATATTCCAATTGAAGAACGACAACAAATGTGGTGGCAACAAGATGGTGCTCCTGCACATAACCATAACATAGTTACGACATTCCTCCATAATACTTTTCAAGACCGTTGGATTGGAAATAGTGGACCTGTTCGATGGCCTGCACGTTCTCCCGATCTCACGCCACTAGACTTTTTCCTATGGGGATATTTGAAACGAGTTGTCTTCGAAACTCAACCAACAAATATTGAAGATTTAACCCAGAAAATTTCAGAGGCCTTTTCCGAATTTTCACTCTACAAAACAAATAAAGTGTGCAAGTCTCAAAATAGCATTATTATCAAGTGAAATCGCCCTGTACTACGAAAAGATTTAGAAATGAATTTGTCTTGAAATTGTCAAACAAGGATGTGATAATAATACCATAAAAGATAAATCCGAACTAAATCATTACTTGGGAGATACGGAGTGATGAAAAGTGAATATTTCTCATATTCAATACCCTGTATCTCGAAAACTAGTCATAGAATGGTGTTGCGCCCATTGAAACATTTCATCAGAATGATCAATTCTGCAACATATCAAAAATTCAAGAAATTACACGGATAGCCATTTTCCCATATAAGGTGTGCAGGGTCCTTTCACAGGAAGGATCGTCTTTTTGAATTTTTTCGAACTAATTTTTGTAGTCACTTAGAGCTTAGGTTAGAAGTATCAAAACTCATATACATATATTTCAAAAGCTCATAAAGCGAAGTGCTTTTATACTTTCATAGGACGAATTCATTTCCGAAAACATAAAATAGTGAATACAAAAAAACTTTTCGTATTGAAGTATACCATATCTTTGAAGGAAGTAGATAGGGGTAAGGTGAATTAAAAGTATACATATTTCGTGAAAAAACTTCATTACCACACTCCGAACAACTGTTAACTGAAAACAATAATGCTGGTTGAACATATAATGGTTAACCTTGAAGAAAGATGTTCACCTTTCGAACAATAAACCTTAAAAAATAAACACATACACAAATGGAGTGAATACATTATTGTTGAAAGACTAAGAAATAAGTAATGTATTCTCATTTCTACACCTTGAACTAATACTCATGAATGTACAATTTAGTAATTATCAGACCAAATATGACAATTCCGGACTGACCGGAAGCGCATACATTTTTTTTAGTTCAAATAGAAAGTATATATATTTTTTGAAAATAACTATTCTGTATGAAATCACCTTCCAAACAATATATCATATTTCCTATCACTGATATAATAGAGATTTTATAAAAAAATACTTTTTGTATTCCCCTCGGAACATTTTCATGAAAGTGTACTTTAGAAGGTGAAACAGCATGTGAGTAACAATAAATCAATGTCAGAGTTTTCACAATATGATTTGTATGCAGACGTAACTATTTTACTAATTTTTGTTTTTCTTTACTTTTCAACACCAATGAACTTATTTCTTCTAATGCTAACCATACATTTTTTTATGTGGGCTAGAAACTCCTATCTATATTGGAATACAAAACATGGAAAGAACTACTTATATTTGTTTCCTGTTTCTTTTTTATGAAGATAAGTTGAAAGATTCAATACAAATACATGTATAGGATGGAGATAATATTCATAAAAAAATTATTAGGAGACAAAAATGAGTAGTTCTTTCCATGTTCTGTATTTCAATACGGATAGAAGTTTCTAACCTACACCTTTTTGGTGTTGAAAAATGAAGAAAAACCAAAATTGGGAAAATAGTCTGCATACTAATCATAGAGTGAATACGTTGACATCGATTTATTGTTACTCACATGTTGTTGTTTCAACAAAAAAAGTATTTTTTATAAAATCTCAATGAAATCAGTAGTTTGTGGATAGGAAATATAATTGTGATACATCGTTGAAAAGGTAATCGTCATTTAAAAAAATACATACTTCCTATTTGAACAAACTGAATTGGATGCAGTTCTTGTCAAACCGGAAGTGTCGTATTTGATTTGATACTTGCTTCGAATGGTACATTAATGACATCAAACAGATGTACCAAATTTGAAACATCTATACAAAATAACCACGAAGATACAGGGGGCTAAATTGGTTCCGGATCACCCGGTCTAGATTACTCCATTATACATTTTTTATTCGATATGCACAGCCTCGGTGATTGAATAAAGCTTATTACTCACAACAACAAAATTGAGATCTAGATTTGAACCTGATTAAGCCTAAAAAAAGAGGGACTCACAAATTTTTTTTTTCAGTATGATATGCAATAATTCATTCATGTATGTCTAGTTTGGATAGCATATAGGTCAATAATTTTAGCAAATGACTAGGAATCAAAATGATTTTTAAAAATGTTTTATTACTAAGAAAATAATATTTTTTCATATTTAAACCCATATACTTGCATATAATAAAGTGAAAGACCTTTAAATGACTTGTAAGCAGTAAAAACTCTTTTAATCTTCAAACGTTATGACTTCAACTTCATATGGATTGTCGAAAAATTTTAAAGTTTTGAATTGGCATATTATTAAAATACCGGATTCATGTATAAGTGCCTGTCATTTGTGAAAGTGTTTTCAGTTTCAAGTTCAAACCTGTTATCGTTAGACATTTCTGCATGAGAAGACCTATTATCCCAATCATTATAGCAAAAATTGAGAAAAAATTACAAAAGAAAGGAAACTTTCACAAATGTTGTATTTCAGTTCTCAATAAAACTATACAAATGTGCCTTTCACAAGCCTGGCAACATTGTTAAGAAACATTATTATAAACAATTGTGGTTATTTATTTGTTAGGAAAAAATGCAAAAGAGTCGCAAAATAGTGGAAACAAAGAAAACATCACATCCTTTATCGTTCCCCAAGTTTGCGACCATTTTCAAATTTGGTTTGAGAAAATTAATTTTTGACATAGAGACAGACGTTTCTTCATGTTCGCTACTCTTTCAGATCCTTTCGGTCAAGTTTTCAACAAAAGTATGAATAAATAATTGGTTCACTTAGATGCCTATTTGGAAATGGTCGCAAAATTGGGGAACGATGAAGAATGATATTTTATTTGTTCTCACCATTTAGCGGCTGTTCTACATTTTTTCTGCGAAATAACAGAATTGCGTTTTATTCATTGTTAACAATGTTGTCCGAAGTGTTATTGAGCCTTAAAATACAACTTTTGTGACAGTTTTCTTTCTTTTGTAATTTTTCCCCAATTATTAATTTTTGTTGCTGAAATGATAGGCCTATATCCTATTCCAAACTAGACACACATGAATGAAGGTTATACATTTATTGCAGATCATACTGAAATCAGCCTTTAGGCGCTGACTTTTTAGCGGGAACTTAAGCATGAGCAAACATTGCTATTCCAAATTTCCAAGTATGAAATACTTGGAAATGAAATTTCAGCTTGAAAGATGGCTAGAATTTATTTTCTGGTAATTATGTTGCATTTTTAAAAGTACCCCCGCCGTGATTCATATTTAGCACACCAATAATTCGTCGTAGTAGTTGATGAATTCAATAACAGCCAATCGAATTTACTTTTCGAGTTTTTTCTTGATTTCATTCAGAAAAATGCTAACATTTGAAATGACCATATCATTATCACAATATGTTTCAAAGAAAAACTGCTGTATGAATTGCAACACAGCCACGCTTGCCAGGGGATAGGGTGAGTCGTCCAACAATGAACTATGAAAAGTTTAAAACATGATATATTCTTTATTCCTCAATATGAAGGAAAACATTTTGACATATTTACTCGTAATTTATTGAATGATGGCAAAATTAAGGTAATTTTCACTAAAAATCTATATTCTAGCAAAATAATTGAATTTAAAAAAAGTGGCAAGTGGTTCATTGTGTACATGGGTTGGTTCACGATGAACTAGGGTAAATTCTGCAATGACCAGATAATGCTAACCAGGATTCAGTATATTCAGACTTGGCTGTCCTATGGGTGAATTGGAAAAATGTAATTATAGGTAGAACTTGAGTTTCTTGAACAAATTGGTAGCTGAAAAATTAAACGTATAACAAAGATTAAATACTTCATACATGACTCAATGCAAATTTAACAAACCCATATCGATATCAGAACGATATCTCATATTTCGATTTTTAGTTCCTTGAATTTTTGGAAGTGGAAGAATATATTGGATGTTATCTAACCATGCCACTGTCATGTCCGAATTATAAGGCGGGGTAAAATGAATTTTTTTATCCTTCAACCTTAAATAAGAGACAAAATATTCTTTTGCCCCATTAACACATTCTAGTATATATAGTCATTCTTTATAGGTTCTCGTGACAATAGCACGAAAGCGGTAGTGAGTGGCGGTATTCCCCTACAGTCTTCTTCAATTTTTTTTTCAAGCCACTCTACATCTGTGGAAACGGAACTTCAGAAGAAGCTACCATCTGAATCTGTATCAATTTCTTTCTTCTTGAGTTTTCTTGTTTTCAACTTTTGTGGACTATCTAGTAGAACCTGCCGTTTCACTGTTTTTGATTTAGATTTTCTTCCTTCAGTTTTTGATCCTTCTTGGGTTATCATTAATTTCAGCAAGAGTCGTAGCATTATTAAAAATTTCTTCTTGAATCGAGTCAGCAGTTTCTGATTGATGTTCACCTTGCTGAGGATCTGCATCTGCCTTATTACTTACAACAGATAAGACATTTCTTCATCAGCTGTATAAATAACATTTTCTGGTTCATGTTCAGGTCGGTCGATAACGCTACTTGGTAAAAAATCTATTTCTATAAATATGTCCTGATTGTAGTTTTCTTAAAATCGTTGATAATATTTTCTGGCGTCATGGATTTTACATAGGCAGTTCCAACACATTCAGCTATATTATAAATGGTTAGAGGTATTCCAGGATTTCTAAGAAGTTACTACTCTACAGCCGAGTTATAGTAAACCTTGAATGTAGCGTACAAACCAACATCTAAAGGTTGCAATTCAGCTGATGTGTGAGGGTGAAGAGTAAGAATTGTTACACCAGACTTCTTTGCTAAATTTAAGGCCTCAAGTGACAGATGGGACTCGTGATTGTCCATAATGAGTAAGGCAGGATTTTCCATACTTGCTGATGTATGTTTAATAAAATGCTTCATAACTTCCACAAATAACTCAGAGTTCATCCAGCCAGAAGGATTGGCAAGTCCAAGGGAACCTGAAGGAGCATCTGAAAGCATGTAATCTTCATAATTCTTTCGTGGAAAAATCAATACTGGTGGTAAAGATTGTCCTATAGCATTGATAACGCAGCATGTAGTAACCTTTTCCTTGCTGGTTACTTCTCCAAAATTCAATCTTCTCCAATCACTTTCTGAGGTCGCAGAAAAGTGGTAGTTGCAGTTTCATCTAAGTTATAGACACGGCAACCATTACCAAATGTTACATGCTTATCCATGACGGTTTTGAGTATGTCGAAAAACGATGAAACATATTCTTTTTTATAGTAATTGCCCTTGCCAAACTACATGGTTCCGGTTTTTGGAGGCTCAAATCTGAATGTCTCGCTCTGAAATATCGCAGCAATTCTAAACCAGCCATTTCACCTCGTTTCCAACTTTCTGGGATCTTATAAATTTCATTTGTAATTGCCATTTGAAAAGCAACACGATGGCACTCTTTCGTGGTCAAACCATGAAACATTAACGCACATTATTTCATATATGTTTTGAAAGCATCTTCTTGATCTTCTGTGAATACTTTATTGACGTCATGATTGGGTGTCAACAGTTTTATTTATTTCTTCAATACTGAAGTCTTTAGTTTTATCGATATAACGTCTCAATGTTGGATACGCCAAATCACATTCTGCAGCCGCTTTACGGATGCTCATTCCACTTCGATGCAAACTAACTGCTGTTATGATATAATTAAATGTATGCATCCCCTTGGTTCTCTTTTTGCCTTTACTTCGCGCCATTCTGAAATGAAAAATGTGATTGGTATATAGTGAACCAATGTTTAGTATACAATGAACCACGGTTCATTGTTTAACTCGCCTTATTGGTTCAATGTGTACTACCAAGACATTTTGTATAAAACCCTCCAAAAACACCAACAGCATAATACTTGAACTTCATATACGTCATTTAACAGCCAAAGTAACACCTAATGACGTAGAATAGAAAGAATAATATTAATGCTATCACTTTTTTTCTTTTAAATGTTACTTTGGCGCATAAAATTTGGATATACTCAAAAACACGTCTACAGAGTACGGCAGAGACAAGTTAACTGAGGGTGTGAGAAACGATACATAACCGAGCCTAACGGTCAGCAATGCGACATCGCCCGAAGTCGCCCTTTGTCAATATCGTAATGGCTCATTGTGTACCATTGGTTCATTGTTAGACGACCCACTCTATTATAAATTAAAAACATTTTGAAACAGCAATCTAAGGTAGGAACAGCACACAAAAAGCTATATTTTATTTGGTCACAGCATACCAAATATTGTTTCGGTTTTGTTATATCATCGTCGAATATTACAACTGAAAAAGGCTGTATAGGGCGATTTTGATTTTTTTTTCTAAAAGCTTTGCTTCAACTTCATTGGTACTCCTTCCTGTTACCATGAAAGAATCCTGCGAATCGGTTATAGTGTATTTCTGTAGAACTTTTCGGGTCCCAGTTTTCACCATTTTCTTCTAAGTTGGTACGATGACACCATGAAGAAGAAATAGACTTACAACATTTCGTCCCTCTGAAATGAAAAAATATTGAATTCACTGACACCAAATAATTACAAAGTTACATCTAATACATCGGGGTACTTAAGTAAAACTTTTAATCCTATTGCGAAAAGTTTGTAGCTCAAACGATTCTATATATCGTTTTTTTATTTCTTGAAAAAGTTGAAATCGGAAAAGCTCTGATAGTATGGACAAAAAAGAGATATAGAGAATCTTGGTAAAATCTACAGATATCTGTGAAAAATATAAACCAATAATGGATGTTTTCGAGAAAGAAAATATTTGGAACACCCAGTATAATATTTCACATAAACTTCACTGTCAATAACTGCCGAATTAATTACTGTCAATGTGATAATAAAGTACCATGACCAATTTCTAGTTCTGTTATTCGCTTTACTGTATAAGTATTTACTATCATACTTTCGATTATTTTTATCACCATTAAGTATTTTTTCCGCAAACGTCAAAAAAAGTAGACATTATTAACGTCAATTCATGATGTTGAAGTATGATTTCACAGACGCCACTTTTTTGTACGGCCGTGAGCGGACAAAAAAGTACATTTTTGTACGCTGACGGCCGTACAAAAAAGTAGAATTTTTAACAGGGAAAATAATTATTAGTTGAACTTTTAAACTTTATTAACGATAATATACAACAAACGAAATTTTGATGCTCAAGTACTTACCAAAAATGCACAGTCCAATTGTTGCTTTAAATCACTTACAATATTTCTGACATTATAGAATATTATTGAACTGTCAAATTTGTTTTTGACTTGGCAATCACAAAACCAGTAACCACGGATATGTAGTGCGCAGTTTTATAATTATTATTCTCTGAATTTATCAACTTCGTTGCAATCGTTTTGAATTTTTATTTAAATATTAATTAGTTCTATAGTCTGGATGCCGTTTGCGGAAAAAATAGCATGTTTCATTCGGAGCAAAAGCACTTTTTGTGGCTCATCTGAAATTGTCGGCCTCACTAACGTTCTGCCATCAAACATTCAGACTCGCCACAAAAAGTTATATTTTTACTCCCAATAAAACAATATACTATTAGGACCTAGAAGATATCACAAAATATTGGTGTGTAGTTTGGTTCATAGTTGTGAAGAGTTTGTAACGTTATACTTTTCTGACTGAAGGTCCCCATTATTTTCATCTGGAACTGTAATGTGCTGTTTTTCAAGGCATTCAGTGAAATCGATAGAGTTTGGGTTCCATGGGTATAACCCACATGCTCTAAATCCGCTGACAATGGTTTCAGGTTTGAGCGATTCAATAGCTTGCTTCAGTATCGGTGCAAAATGTTCTTTTCCTAATTTGCAAGATGGATTTTTTCTACGCCAATCAAGAACTCCTTGCTTCCAGAGACTTTTCAGGGGACAAAATCCAGCAACATCTGCTGGTTGAAGTATTCTTGTGGAGTTTGGGTAAATAGAAATTAAAATAATTTCCAGTTTGCTATATAACTCACTCAACTGATACGTTAGATGTGTTGAATGCCCGTATAAAAACATAATAGTCACTCAATCCCATTCCCCAGTCTCCTGAAATACTAGCTGATACTGCTTTAGGAATCCTCTCACTTGGAAAAATTATTAATGGTGGAGTAACATCTCCCAATGCCAAAAATATGAACATAACTGTCAAGTTTTCCCCCAAGTCAACTTCATAGGATTTTGGTCCCTTTAGGTACTATAACCTTTCCTAGTTTTGGGCAGAAGTGGAAGCAGGATCTTCAAGAATGGACATATAATCCTTTCTTCTGAGATATGCTCAATTCCTTTGAACCACCCTCTGATATCTTTTTCTGAAACATTAGCAGAAGATGAAGTTACACCTCCGGGAGTACACTCTGAAAGTATTGGGTGTTGTTTAAGGAAAAGACTGTACCAATGATCAACAGAGGTATTGTCTTTGAAAGGGTTGGACCGACTGTCTGAATCAATGAAACTTTTAACTGATACCTGCACATCAATTTTTCTTCTTGGAAAACTTTTTCTATGACTTTCTAGGATCCAGTTCACTATTTTTCCTTCGAAAGATAGGTATTTTGTCCTATTTCGATATTTTTTAAATTTTGGACGAAATTGAAGGGTCGCTCGCGGAATTCCATATTTCTTAGAAATTGATTTCTTACTACCTCCAGATTTGATTCCTTCGAGTGCCTTCTGAAGGATGTCTTCTGAATAAGTTTTAACTCACTGCTTATTTGCTTTAATCTTTGGCATCTGGAAAAGAGGTCCAACCATTACTGCATTTGGCATACAGAAATATAATATGCCAATATTTGGTGAACGTTTCATCTTGAAACATCCAAATATTGGCATATAATGCCAATAATTAATTTGAGGTGAAACTACCTCGCCAAACGTTGGCAATATTAGTTTTAGGTCAAAATTAAACAAATTCCAACTTCTTCTCTTTTAATTTACTCTACGCCATGCTTCAAGCAACAATTTGATTAATAAGTTACGTGTTTCAAGTGCTGGTCACAAACTCATACACACAGTTCGGCCATTAAACACGATGAGGCATGCGCAATGATACATTTAGAAACTACAATGTTGCCATGATATTTTTAAAGTCTCTGATGTTGGCTCAAAGGAAATATCAACTTAGAAATTCGTAGAATAATGAATGAGTGCCAATGAGTAATGGGGGTGGGGTGCCAACGATTGGTAGCTTTACCCCAGTGCCAATCTAGACCATCTCCTTTATATGGTGTGTTTCACAATTTTGGGGGTGAGATATAAGTAGACATTCTTTTGGAAAAACAAATTACCTTTTCCAATGACTGAAGAATTTTATCAATGGAATTGCAGTTGTCCAAAATAAAAATTTAAGCTGTGCTATATATTTCTCTCGCCAAGTTTCAACACTTTGTAAGTTGATATCAAAAGGCCTTGGGGAAAAAACGGTATATGATTTTTTCAATAAAATGTACAATTATTCAAAGCTAAAAAAAGTGAAACAATGATTGTTTGATAGTTCATGCATCCAGTTGTTCTTCACCTCTCGTTTTGGGCTTGATTTTTATATAACCAATATTTTTCCATTGATTTCAAATAGTTCTACAAATTATAAATAAGCTACAGTTTGACAATGAACATTTCAATAAAATACGAACTCATTCATGAATGATACAAGCATAACAACTTTTCTTTCGATGAAAATGTATACAACTTAAAAGCCATCACACCCTATATATAGAATTGTTAGGAACACAATGAAAAAACTAATCCATCACATTTTGTCGTCTATTACGCCCTCCTTGGCGGTAATTGGCTCTCATAAACCACGACTCAACAATATTTTCAATTGCTGCTGCAGTTATTTTTTTATTGCATTATTCAACAGATACAAGATCCAATTATAGAATAGGACTATATATACAGGATGAACTATTAATCTAATAACACCTACTTAACAATATCAATTTGTGGTAAAAACGGAAGAGACTAGTTTTATTATAGAGGCCACACTGCAGCAGACAAAGAGGGAAGTAAAAATAATCATTTCTTCGAGATGTTAGCCTAGGAATACGAAAGTTTAACATGTTCAGAATATAGGTACAGTCCAAATTGTTGTGAATATGATTTTAAAGGAAAATAACTTGTGACCTGTAAGAAGTTGCTCATGCGGAAAGCCTATAGTCGGGTAGTTACCATCAAGCTTGAAACAAACATACTTCAAACATTGTCTTTGAATATTTTCAAGATTAGATATACTATTGAGGCATATTCTGAGTTTGATCTAACAAATGTGAAATATAGTTGCAGAAACGTTTTCTTATTTCTTCGAAATTTTTTTGTCACTCTGATGAAGAATCCTAATGATCTAAACGTTTTTTTGATGACGTGCTCTATATAATTTCTAAATGAAAGTTTTTTTGTCAAATGTTACTCCTAGATCTTAGAGGGTTTCAGTACGGTTCAGTACAATACTGTAATTGTAAAGAATTGGATTCAGCTTGGCGGTAAAGGAAGTAGCATGACATTTGGAGACATTAAGGAATAAGTTATTCTCAAGGCACCATACATTGATGCGATCAAGATTTTCTTGGAGAAGAGTACAGTCCTCTCTGGTGATAATTTCATGGTATATCTTAAGATCATCGGCGTACAGTAAATGACGAACGATGAGAGTATCAACAATATCATTGATGAACATTATGAAAAATAGTGGCCCTAGGTTGGTCCCCTGGGCTACACCAGATGTAGGAAGGATTTCAATGAATCTGTGTCCATGGAAGCTCACATTCTGCCTTCTCACATGAAGGTAAGATTGAAATAAAGATGTGAGATTTAGTGTTAGTCCAAAATTTGATAGTTTGTGAAAAATAATTTCATGGTCTAGCCTATCGAAGGCCTTCGAAAAATCTGTGTAAATTATATCACATTGAGAGCTTTCCTTAATAGTGTCAGATATTTGCTCTGAGATACATACTGAATTTGTAACTGTTGACCTTCCTTTGAAAAAACCATGTTGACTAGGGGTGATTTGATTTTTTACCTACAGTAGAATTTCAAAAGTTTTCGAAAAGTTATTAATAATTACTATTGGGCGGTAGTTGCAAATGTCTGATTTATCTCCCTTCTTGTAAACCGGTATGATTTTCGATTCTTTCCATAGTGTAGGAAAAGTATTAGTTGAGAGACATAAGTTGAACAATGTGCGAAGTGGGTTTACGAAGGCAGCTGCACAATCTCGCAGAACAAAAGATGGAATATTGTCAGGACTACTGGTTAATTTGGATTTTAATTTTCTCAATGCGACTAACACTTGCTCTTCAGTCACTTCAGTTATTGCCAAAGACGGATTATTATTGAGTGTCTCGGAATGAGTGATATCTATAGGAGTTGAATACGACTGCTGAAAAAATTTGGCAAAAGCATTAGAAATGTCCTGCGTTTCAGATAGGGTTTGTTGGCTATAGTTGAAGCTAGCTGGTGAACTAGCATTACTTTTCTTGAAGTTCATATAATTCCATAATGCAGAGGGATTAGAGGTGACATTTTCTTCTACAAAAATAATATGGTCACGATGGAGTTTTACAATGTTGGACTTAATATTTTTCCTCAATCTCTTGAATTCATCAAGGTCAGTATCATCGCCAGATTTTCTGAACCTTTTCCAAAATTTACTACGTACATCTCTGATTAGGCCTGACTTAATGATAATAATAATAGTAATAATATTTATTTCACTAGTTAAAAAGTACAAATGTGGAAGCCAAGACAATTACAGTGTACAATGACTAGGAAAAAGTCACAAGGAGTCAAATTTAAGAAAAACAGAAAACATGTTCTTTTGTAAATAAGAAAGACAGAAAGGAAAAGTGTACAGTTGTTCAAGTAAATATATATATATCTTATAATTAACTATTTTAAAATCACAGTTCAGCTTAAAAATTATTCGTCGATCGTGTAGCAATTTTTCTCGAGGAGACTTCTTTTCAGAGCAGATTTGAAAATATTTATGTTTGGTGATAGTTTAATTGATTCGTCTAACTTATTGAATAATTTAGGTCCTAAATAGAGATGACTTTTTTGATAGAGAGAGGTACGATGTGCATTGGGAATTAGTAAATCCTTGGACCGAGTTGAGTATTCATGAGCTTGTCGATTGGATGAGAACATAGGTCTGTTTTTATAAACATAGATACAGACTTCGTAAATATATAAACCAGCAACCGTGAGTATTTTAAGCTCTTTAAAAGTATTTTTACATGATTGATGCCATCCCAAACCAGCAATGATGCGAACGGCATATTTTAGCAGAATGAACACCCTGTTAGCAGATGACCCAGTAGCCCAGTTCAGAATTCCATATCTCAGATGACAGTTCATGGTTGCATAATATAGATTCATCCGGACCTCCTTATCACAGTGGTTCGCCATGAACCTCAGCGCAAAACAGTTTTTACGCAGTTTCTCACAAAGTGATTCAATGTGCGGTGTCCACGTTAGTTTGTAATCTAAAGTGAGATCTAGCATTTTACTAGTTCTACACGATTCAACGTGTAGTTCATTATTTTCAAAAATGTTGAGGGTTTCAGTAGCATTACTCAAAGTGAAATTCATCAGTGTTGTTTTCGTTACATTCAATTCCAAGTGATTTTTCTCTGCCCATGTAATTATCCTTTCGTAGACTATCTCCGTACTTTCTGCGAGGGCGGACGTATTTCGATCCTTTATGAGGAAGTTTGTGTCATCAGCATATGCGATCACCTAAACGGACGAGAGAGCATGAAAGTAGTTGATTGAATCATTTGCATATATTAGAAAAAATAATGGTCCGAGTATGGAGCCTTGTGGTACACCCTGTTCGATAGTTGCTACTTGACTATGAGTATTTCTGATAACTACTTTTTGGGTTCTGTCGCTCAAATAGGACTTCATCCACTTCAATGCGATTCCTCTAATACCATATCGCTCCATTTTCAACTCTAGAAGCTTATGATTCACACAATCGAAGGCTCTTGAGAAGTCTCTGAACAACCCGCAGACGTGGAACTTGCAATCCAGAGCAGTTATTACATGTTCATTGAATTCATAAAGTGCTGTTTCCGTGCTTTAGTTTCGAGTGAAACCATGCTGATTTGGAGAGAGAATTTTATTACTCGTGAGAAATGAAACTAACTGATTTTTTATATTAATCTCGAAAAGTTTTGTTATACAAGAGAGTAGACTAATCCCTCTGTAATTTTCAATCACATGACAGTCACCTTTTTTTAAAATTGGTGTCACTAACGCTTTTTTCAGCTACTCAGGGAAGATTCCGTGTTGAGAGGACAAATTTATAAGATATTTCAACGGATGACAGAGTTCATGGGCACATTTTTTCGAAAGATTATTTGAGATCTCATCATGTCCGCATGCGGGGGAATTTTTCAATTCCCTAATCAAAACAGTGACCTCATGCACAGTTACTGGGTGTATGAAAAAGGAGCTTTGACAGGTAGATATATTATTTTCAATGAATCGTTCATCGATACCAATTTGTTTCATTGCTCCATAGAAGAGACGATTGAACTTGTTAGCCATCTCAGTCTCGGATAGTGCCGTATCACCATCATGAATAATGATATCATAAGATTTTTCAACCCTTTTATTAATTTGGTTTATTGTCTGCCACATGGTTTTCGATTTGTTGCTTGAGACTGATAATTTATGATTTATGCTTTGCTTGCGATTCTTTTTTAGTTCTTCTCTGTACATTTGTGTTATTTGCCTGCTTAGTTCTTTGTACTCCGCATTAACCCACTCGCATTCGGAGTATAAAGAAACCAGATTTTTCAGTTCACATAGTTCTGGAGTAGTATTGATGTTGGATTTGTTAGATTGTATTTGGAAACGTTTCATAGGGATTGTTAGTTCAATATAATAATGAAGTATGTTGTGGAAGACCTCGTAGGCTTTATTCGGGCAATTCTCTCTATAAAGGTCGTCCCAAGATTCCTTTCCAATAAAAAATTTGAAGTTATTCATATTGCCCTCTGAAAATACTCACTAAACTTAATTTTACTATCCAGATTTATGTACTTCATTATGGGAAAATGTATGATTTGAGCAAAATGATCAGACAAGTTGAGGTCCTTGACTACTGCCCTATATTCTGTTTCTTCGTTTATAAAGAAGTTATCTAGACATGTCCTTGAGTTTGCAGTTACTCTTGTTGGTTCAGAGATAGTATATTTCATATTGAAGCATGCCAGTAGATCTCGGAGTAGCTGTAAATTTATACTTTCAACAGAAAAATTGATGTTGAAGTCCCCTCCTATTACAACTTTTTCATTTGTCTTACTTACTAGAGTTAGCAGCCCATTGAGATAATGTATAAATAAATTGAAGTTACCTGATGGTGGTCTATAAATACACACAAGAACTGTACTGGATTTCTGTATCGTGATTCCACAACATTCAAAAACTCCCTCCATACAGAATTCCGTTAGATCAAGCACTGCTAACCTCAGCGAGCTTATGTCACGATTATAGATTGCTACACCACCATTTTTTGATTTACTTCTACAGAAATAGGCACATAACTAAAATTTTTAAGCTTTATCACATCTAACTGAATATTATTTTGCCAGTGTTCAGAAATAAAAAGTATGTGACACAAAGTATCCATATCTGTTATCACATCTAGATAGAGACAGCCTTGGATATAAAAAATTATTTACTCTTTCTTCATATATGGTACTGGCTTCAGTGCTCTCCTGGAGTTCAGCAGCTAGTGATTTTGACTGGCGTAGATTAATAGTTGAGAGATGATTCTCTTCACTTCCTCCATGTCTGATTTTGGTTTCATTGCTTTCCTGGAGTTCAGCGGCTGGGGATTTGGACAGGTCTGTAGTTGAACAATCCACCTTACTATTCTGTTCAAAATTTAAATCATGTACGTATTCAAACCGGATCACTCCTTTGTCCTCCATGAGATTCCAAATGGGTTTGCACAAGTACAATTTTCCTCTCGGCAAAATACAGCGTCCATTCCTGAGATAGTTGGCTCTCCTTAGCACGTTATTAGACTCCAAAATGAATGTGTCTTTTGACTTGGCGTGGTGCAGTTTTTTTTTATTTCCAGATTTCTAGAGTAAATCTTGTCATTCATGTGCACATTGTCATATCGAAAAGGTTCAGTAATAATTATACAATTAGTATGTGTCATATTTGTAATGAATCTCCCTTCAAAATCCATAGTCTTCGTGTCCACCCATATGATCACTAAATCGCCTTTGGTGAAGTTTCCTGAAAGTCGCATAGCAGTTTCCATTAGTGCATCTGTCGAGGAGTTTGGCTTTAGAATTGATTGTATTACGAAATTATGTCTATCTTGTTGGGTCATGAATTTCCCAATATCTCTGCCATGATGGCCCGCTATAATCAATATACTATTTTCCTTTGGTCGACTCCGCCTCCAACTTCCGATGAAGTCCGCTGGAAATTCATTTTCAGTATCCTGGACCTTCCCTTCATATTGAGTAGCTGAGTCAGTAGTATTTATGTGGGTATTCTTTATTTCTTATTCCACGGTCGGTAATTCCGAGTTGTTCTGATCTTTTTTTGGGACATCTTGCTGCACAATAGAGTTCACTCTGTTATAAAAAGCACTGCAAGCATTATTTGTGCCTGAGTACTGTTCCAAAAAGGACCAGTCGCATTTCAGGAAGTCCTTATAAAGATTTGGAAAGTTAGCTTTTCTACAATCGTGAATTGAGGATTGGGAAACATTATTTTGAATTTTCTTCACATTACTTTTCAAATTGCAGAAGATAGTGATAGAAGGATGATGCGAGTCTCCATTGATCAAAATATCATGTGCTTTTTCAACATCACAAGAGCAATTTCACATTACAAGGTCTATAATTCTGTTGTACACATTTATGGAACGGCATATGGAATTTGTCCTTGTCACAGCTGCATATAATATTCACTTATGGCCAACGCCAAAACATGTGTCAACCTACCTATACGTACTCTTGCTAGCAACGAGAACATCCTAATCGTCATACTTAAAGGATACTCTGAGACGGAGGCGAGCTGAAATGATTGCATTTTTATGTTTTCCATAGTAAAACTTCACAAAATCCTGAGATTACCTTCGTTTCGTTAAACACTTCTTATTTAAAAGTATGTGTTTCACTTCAAGACTCTCAGTTTACGCATTTCGTGTGAAACACTGTTTTCAATTTCAACAATGATTATTTTGTTCAGAACAGAACTGGTTATAAAAACGTTCAACATGTAACAAATTCACCCCCCTCTATAGTCCCCAGAAACGACCCGCTCTATCTACCGACAGCTAGGCAAGGCAAACTTTTTCCAGCTGATCCAGTAGTTGCAACGTTCCGAAGACTATTCAAGGTGAAGATTCCAATATAAGCGCCCTCTGATGGTAGTGAAGAGCGCCCTGCTGAACCGAGTTGAGCGGTGGAATTCTATCAACCTGGTTGTACTTTTTTTTATAAAAAGATAACCGTCGAGCGGCGGCCGATTATATTTGCGTGAGCCCTGACAGCAGTAGAATCGATTTTGACACGACTCAATATGGAAAGAAACACACTCATATATATATATATTATATAAATATATTGTATAAAAAATATGTGAACAAGCAAAATATTCTACATGGACAAATATATCGTCCTTCATGACGGGACCCTGTGTATATAAATTATAAAACAAAACTTCAAAACGGTAAAATGATCAAACGTGAAACATAATTCATATAAACTACCCTTGCCCTAGGAGTAGACGGACATAAACTGGTATATACTTACTAAACTAACTAGGTGATTCTGGACATTTGGGCGCAATCAGGGTTTATAAAAATGATATACAAACTTGACAATAAAACATGCACAATACATCACTATCATATACACTTTTAGTGTGATATACATTGCCAAGCACCTCTAAAATTCAAAGCAACAGTTCGTTGATTAATAACAACAAAGGTCAGACGTACGCCTCGATATTTCCATCAAAACTGGTATCTAGGGCAATCATAATGATCAATTAGGTTCCAAAACATGCCAGACAAAAATCAAAACATTGTTCCAAATTGGGAATCATGGCAAAACTTTTAAAAACACGACAATTCCACGTAACCTGTTAAAATAACAACAATATAACAGTACAAGGCACTTATCAAGGGTTACAAGTGTAACTACATGGGACTGTAAAACAAAGACCTTTCAGATAACCACAAAAACATTTCTCATTCCTTCGACCGGATTCAGAACTAGGTAAACCATTATTCATATTTTTTAAACACTTGGGAATGACATCGATGTGTCTTACTCGTAAAGCTGAAACTGTTTATCGGGCTGATAACATTCCTTTAATTTATCGTGACTCGATACTTTTGGTCCGTTGTCGAAAGGCACCCTTTTAACGCCGACGATATTTACGTATAAAATAGCTTTTAACAATAGAGCCACAATCTACTGAGTGTTTCAGCGTTAGGACTCTTGACTACTCACTTTCCGTTTAAAAATTGCTCCTTGTTTGTCTGACTATTTACTTCCTACCGGAAGTAGTTCCAACCAAGCTTGGATAGCTCCAGTCGTATTTTAGATGTACTAGGGATTTCACTGCGATGACACGAGCATATGTACGCTGAGGTTGCCAAAATTCGGATTATCTAATGTTTAAACTCCTATTGGTGATTTTCCGATAACTCGACTAGTAGGCTCGACATTCTCGGAATGTTGGACTTGAAACACTACCCACGATACCAGGTGATTTCTCCGAAAACCACAAAATGCAAAGACATCTCGAAGTGACTCCAGAAACTTGACTTCGACTAAGGTACACCATTACGACGTCTAAGAACTTGAACGTAGTGATTAGTTCATCCGAGGCCCGCAAAACTAAAACTGGAACTGGCTGTGAACGGGTCAAGCGCCTTTTTAAATATTCGCGTTCGTGACGTCATTCCTTTGTTTGCCGTCGGAATGTATTTGTCCGCCTTGTGCAGCTGTAAAATGATTTATTAGTTCGAACACGTGTTCACAAAGAGACCGCTATTAGTTGTCGGTCTACTTCAATCGGTTGCAATTTAGCCGTCAATTAATTGAAATGAACTTCGGCGGAGCGCGCTTTCGTTAGCACTAATTGAATACAAGGTGGCTCGCTTATCATTCGCGGAGCTGTTTTCGTTTACCGACTTAGTAACCAGTGACTTAGCTTGGTCAATGATATGAGTTAATTGAGTTCGCGTTTAATTTAATTAGTATGCAAATTGGGTTTGTCACATTCCTCCCCTCTAAGACTATCAGAGGTCTTCGCTAAAGTGCGAAACCGAAGATACTTACGTCACCTTGAAACTTCATCTGTTCTGAATCCTTTCGCTTAGGTTCAATATTAAAATTCATTAAGCGTACAAGATTTCCACGTTGACAAAATTCATTAACATTCCTAAAGTTATACCAATATGCCAGAATTCACCTATCTTAAATTTCAATACATATATTACTAGATTTAATGAGTTCTATTTCACTGGAAAATCATGCTTGAATATGACTCGTTTACTACACTAATTTCTAGCCAATATCATAGATAATAACATAAAGAGAATAAAATAATATATCAAAACGTATATCTACTTGATTGCATGATAAGTTCTCACTCTACATTTCTTCTCCGTTCTGGGGCCGCTTAGTTACTATTAGCAACTTCCTCCGTGGGCCATTCCTCAACGTAGACGGGGATGCGAGGGACTGTGACTTCTTGGTCCCAATCCGAGGACCTGGACTCTGGTGATGGAGGCGGCTCAGTTCGCCTCGGGCCGAGGTCTCTAGATGGCCGGGAAGATGGTCCTGCTATCGGCGGTGGCGGAATTGGGGTCCAAGCCGCTGGGAACTCGGGTGGAGCAGCCGTTTGGAGGACTGCTCCGTGGTGGGCCATTTCGTGGTGTACTCCTTGATATCCTCTCATTCCAAGATCCATGGGATGCTGCCAGGCGGTCCATGGGCGGCGTCACCAGGCACTGGGGCGTTCATTGGCACTGGGACAGGCCCTGGGGCTGCGGAAAACGCAGCTGGAGGGTGAACTAGGGTGGTCCTGGTTGACAGGCACCACTCACAATCGCATTCGAACCTGCCCAGTTCCGTTAATATTCTGGTGTAGACGAGGTGGTAACCGATGATATATGAAATCACCCACCCCCTTCTCATCACTACGTCCTGCCGCGACGCACCTACCGGTATATAGTCCACCTCCCGAACTAGGTAGCGCAGTACCGTACCGACGAGCTCTCTTCTACATTCGATATTTTCAATTAACTGGACAGTTTCTAGTAGGTTGTCCATATCGCTAGGTTTCGGACGGTTCGCACTGTTCAAAAAAAGGTGTAGTCGGAAGTGCACGTTCAACTAAAAGTACAAAGTTTTCGGGCCTTTTTTATATAAGCCACTATTTTTCTAAACAATATTGATAATTATACTACATGCACCAAATTACTAATTATCAGAACATTATAGATATTGTTAAATTTTAGATTTTTTCCAGCGCCTTTGCGGCATCATTAATATGTCCTGCTCATTACTAAATGGTGACATCTATATGGCTTTGGGCTTCCTATCACCCATCCATATTGTAATTAAAACGCTCCTGATGAATCAATTTTGTTTGTTTGACTAACTTGCAATGAGCTTTGACTTTTCCGATATCTGTTACTGTCACTCTTATGCCTTCTATTGCTCTGGTCGTTTGCTGATAGGAAATGACTAACATCATCCGGGACATTGGAGCGTAAGTGCAGTCAACAACGATAATTGAACGTGCTCTTGAACCCATCGTATCTCTACGGCAATCGCGCATCCCTTTTACTTCTTTAAAATTTATGGGAATCATATATTCTAACAACTATTATGCGTAACATGCTAGGTTCTCATAACTACGATAAAACAAGTTCACAATCACAATCGTTTTACCTCTGTCTTTGTCCAAATATCTCTCGTGCGACACTTCGAACGGGCCTTGATATCGTTTAATTATTGGGGATTCTCTCCAGTGGCGTCGCTCAGCTTTCTGACTTTTATGCCCGTTTCTTGGATTTAGTGGAGGTTTCCTTGGAACGCCTTTCACTGCTTCTACAGTCTTTTCCGGTGGGACTCCTACCAGCAGGCAGGCGATCTCCCTTGTATTTTTCTTGTCTTCTCTTGGCTCCCGTGAAAGCTCAACTCAAAGGATTCTCCTTCTTTCCGGATGGAGAGGCCTTCATACCTCCCTACCTCGTATGAATTCAGCTGTGAAGGCGCTGAATCCACCGAGAACTCCCTTTTCTTGTTGCTCTGTTAGCTTATCGCCATCAGGCAGTGACTGTACTTCGGCTGTATGTCTCTGTCTTTCTTGGGTTGCTTCGTGGATTGTGTTTCCTCTGAAAACCTTCAAACGGCTATCGTATACCACTCCCCTCTTAAATTTGCCTTTATCCTCTACTACTACGTTCTCTGAATCCTCTGTTTTCTTTATTGTTGCCATGCAAATTGTCTTTGACCGAGGTGGTAAAATTAAATCTCTTTCTAACCACATTCCGGCATCTTTTTTCGATTTTATCTTTATTCTCATTTTTGGGGCATAACGAGTTATCTATCCCTGCTTTATGCCACTACGTTTCATTTCTGGTAATACAAGGAGTCATTTCTTTACTGATTTTCCTTTTTCATTTTGTTTCTGATGGATTTTCTCTCTATTCTCCTACGTTCCCATCCTTTGAGTGCGGTTACTGGCATTCTTGTCATTGTATGCTCTCTTTCAACTCGTGATCTACCAGCATTAGAGTTTCCTGTAGGATCAGAAGAGTCGTCACCCTTTCCGGATCCGAAAAAGTTTGGTAATGAAAGTACCGAACCTGTCGAAACTCTCCCTGTCATCTTTTCCTTCCATGAGTTGAAAGTATCCTTAATCCCTTAGACACTTTCTCCAATTTGTCCGCGTTTCTTTTGCCAGTAATCTTCTCCTCTTTTTGGGTTCATGTCATACTGAGGTTCGTCCTTTAAATCCACATACGCCCGACACACACAATGGACACTCGACACAACGTTTTTGCTGCCTTTGTAAACCAAATTTCGCTGTCATTTGGCATTTTTCGTGGTTTTCAATCTCCGGCGCGGCGGGGCGGTAGTCAAGGTAATAGTACCAATACCACATATAACTATATAAAAACAAGACTTTCTATCGGTTTCCTGCCTTTTACGATCTAAATTCGCGGTTATAAGGCAGTTTTGAGATTTTCAATATCCGGCGGGGCAATAGCCAAACCAACCCCACATGCAAATATATAAGAACAAGACTGTCCCTCGGTTTCCTGCCTTTTACGATCTAAATTCGCGGTTATAAGGCAGTTTTGAGATTTTCAATATCCGGCGGGGCAATAGCCAAAGCAACCCCACACCTGACACCAGTGTAACAAACCGACCCCCCTCTATAGTCCCCAGAAACGACCCGCTCTATCTACCGACAGCTAGGCAAGGCAAACTTTTTCCAGCTGATCCAGTAGGTGCAACGTTCCGAAGACTATTCAAGGTGAAGATTCCAACATAAGCGCCCTCTGATGGTAATGAAGAGCGCCCTGCTGAACCAAGTTGAGCGGTAGAATTCTATCAACCTGGTTTTACTTTTATTTATAAAAAGATAAACCTCGAGCGGCGGCCGATTATCTTTGTGTGAGCACCTGACAGCAGTAGACTCGGTTTTGACACGACTCAATATGGAAAGAAACACACTCATATATATTATATAAATATATTGTATAAAAAAAAATTAAAGAAGCAAAATATTCTACATGGACAAATATATCGTCCTTCATGACGGGACCCTGTGTATATAAATTATAAAACAAAACTTCAAAACGGTAAAATGATCAAACGTGAAACATAATTCATATAAACTACCCTTGCCCTAGGAGTAGACGGACATAAACTGGTATATACTTACTAAACTAACGAGGTGATTCTGGATTAGGGCGCAATCAGGGTTTATAAAAATCATATACAAACTTGACAATAAAACATGCACAATTCATCACTATCATATACATTTTTAGTGTGATATACATTGCCAAGCATCTCTAAAATTCAAAGCAACAGTTCGTTGATTAATAACAACAGAGGACAGACCATGATATTTCCATCAAAACTGGTATTTAGGGCAATCATAATGATCAAGTAGGTTACAAAACATGCCAGACAAAAATCAAAACATTGTTCCAAATTGGGAATCATGGTAAAACTTTTCAAAACACGACAATTTCACGTAACCTGTTGAAATAACAACAATATTACAGTACAAGGCACTTATCAAGGGTTACAAGTGTAACTACATGGGACTGTAAAACAAAGACCTTTTAGACACAAAAATATTTCTCATTCCTTCGAACGGATTCAGAACTAGGTAAACCATTATTCATATTTTTTAAATACTGGGGAATGACATCGATGTGTCTTATGCCGCGTTCTCAGAGCTCCATACTGTCGCCACGACAGGTCCGCACCTGTGTGTCTAACTGTCGTTGGATACAGAAGAAGACTGTCGTGAAGTCGCGTGATTTACAATCACGGTGAATACGGTTGTGTCGGTTATTGTTGATTGTATTGTATTTGTATTGAAGGCAAGTGGATGAATGAGGAATGGAAACGAAAAACATATTAGTTTGTTACTATCTTTGGCGAAAATCAAGAACCAAACAGAAGACAAAAAAGACGACTAGTAAGAAGAGAAGGTATGAACTTTCTAATAATAAAACACACACACACCCCCAATGAAATAATTGTATTGGTATAACCATAGAAATTATTGGTATTGGTATTATAGATTATTTTGTAATCATTGTTATAGATTTTGGGTGCGGGAAATTTTCCGATTGCGAAATACAGTAGGTGCTGGAAGTTCACTCGTCAAGGAAATGCGTTTAAATCCAAACAACAGGCATTCAGATTTCTTTAGAATCAGCCCCGAAACATTTGACCGATTATTGGTATTAGTTGGGCCTCACATTTCAAAATCATATTTGGGTAGAGAGCCAATAAGCCCCGGTACCAGATTAGCCATAACATTAAGGTATAGCTAACTATAAAATTGTTATATATTAGTATTTTTTCACACCCCAATTTACATAATAAAGACATTTTGGTTTACAAGTGAAGGTGCTAATTTCATTATTGCAGATTTCTTGCTTCTGGAGATAGTATGACAAGCATGTCATACTTATTTAGAGTTGGAATATCAACAGTTTCCAACATCCTATCAGAAACACTTCCCGCAATTTGGAATGCCCTACAACCATTGGTGCTTATGCCACCTGATGCAGAAGGATGGAAAAAAATCGCTAACGGCTTTGAGCATAAGTGTAATTTTCCAAACTGTATTGGTGGGATTGATGGAAAACATGTTACAATTCAGGTAAATCAAGCAAATATGTTTGAACCTACTTTAAAAAATATACATAAAATATTTGTAAATGTTTATACTTTCTAGGCCCCACCACATGCTGGAAGTTCATATTACAATTATAAAGGCAGACACTCTCTGGTTGTTATGGCAGTTGTGGACCATGTGTATCGCTTTATTTTGGTGGATATTGGAGCACAAGGTCGTCAAAGTGATGGTGGGATATTCAAAAATTCAGTTATAGGCCACAAATTAATGAACAAATCCTTAGCTATTCCTCCACCACGGGTTGTGTCTGAAGGTAGACTACCTTTACCTTTTGTAATGGTAGGAGATGCGGCATTCCCCTTATTAGAAAATAGGGTCAGTGAAAATGCATTTGGCATATTAGTGGCCCGGTGGAGGATATTTTCAAGAGCAATAATTGCTAAAGTTGAGAATGTTGACAATATTATTAAAGCTGCAGTGTGCTTGCACAATTTTGTTATATGTTATGATAAGCATAATTCATCATACATAACTCCTACATTGGTAGACCATGAGCAGGATGGGGTTCTAACGCCTGGCACATGGAGAGCAGCCGATTCACAGTTAACTTCTGTGAGAAAAACTGGCTCGAATATGTCTACAAGAAACGCAAGGGACAGAAGGGGCCAGTTTAAGGACTATTTTAATGAAGAAGGTGCAGTTCCGTGGCAATGGAATATTTTGTGAGATGTTAAATCGTATAATAATCAGGTTCTTTTATTTAAACATCTGGCAGATGTTTTCCTGGTCTGTTATATTTTTTACATTTCCCTTGGTTCTTAAACAAATATTTTTCTTACCTGGAAGATCTGAATATTTCATGTTTATTTTCAAATTTGTTTTCCCAAATCCATGTTATAAAATGAATCTTTAATTACCTGAAAATTGGTACAATTTTAAATATGTGTACCCAGCTATCATGTGTAGTTACCCTAGATTATGTTATTGTAAAACGAAATACTTGAAAAATTATTATTTGTATGTTAATCTTTGTTGATAGTACCTACAGATAACTTTCATTTACAATTTAATGGGAAACCAGTCAATTTGTTTATGTACCATGTAAATTCTGTATTTTACAAAGAAAAACGCCATTAAACATCTATATTTATGAAAAAACTTTTTTCTTTCAACTGAGTATCCATCAGTGCTCTTTAAACAAAAAGTGCATATTTTCAGTAAGGTGCAATCTTGATGTCCGTCAAGAATGGCTATTTGTGTTAATGTATATTTCTGCAATCTTAAATAAAAAATTAAATTACAAAGTAAGATTTATTTTTCTTAACAATACATAGCACTTGAAATGTAGACAAATTGCACACAACGACAAAACATCATCATTCATATTCATTTTCCAATTCCGTCAGCCTGGTTAGAAACTCTACCTGGAGTTGGTTTCTAACCCTAGGGGGAAGCTTATCCATTCCATTAGCCAACCGTAAGCAAAAATTTTGTGTTGGAGTCAACTCTCTGGGGCCCGGCAGTTGTTTTATTGTATCCAAAAAAGCTTGGTCTTGAGCAGATATCTGGTCCTGATTGCTTAGCCTTGATGATGTTCTTGATGTTGATGGGGTTTCAGGTAAGCTGGGGTTCTGTGATGAGGCCTCATCTTGAATATTGTTCTCCAAATTTGAAGAAGTTATAAAATGTAATAATGTAGATAAAAATATAACAATTAATTTTATATGGGGCCCGAAAAAACAAACAACATAATGCAAATAAATATATCATGGACGTGGTCCCAACGTTACGATAATTGTTATAGTAAAAAAGTTAAATCCAAACAATCTTATCATATTTTTTCCATATATAGGCTTACCTTCTAGTTGATAAGCTATCATCAAGAAACATCAGCAAATCATAATTCCTATGAGTCTCCTTTAGTTTCTCAGCCTGTAACTTCTGCTCTGCTGAAGAACCAGATGCAATTTTTCGTTTTATGTTGGCCTTTACTCGCATAAAACTATCTCTTATATTTTTCCGTTTTTTGAAATTTCTTCAACTGTTATATTTACTGCAAATGAAAATACATTAAATCAATTTTAGACACGTGTAAATTCTCCTCTACTTCTACTATTTCTATAACTAATGAGCACATCAAATCTCACCATCCAACTCAGTAATTATTTCCTTCCATAAACCTCTGGATATCTGACGAGACCTTTCTCTCAAGGGAAGGCTAAAATTAAACAATGGTGGTCTTTCAGATACTAATCTTATTAATATTTCTTCATCGGCCACTGTGAAGTTCCTCTTCTGGCCAGAGCCAGAGGTAGCTGCATGTGCCTCCTCAAACAAACCTGTCTCTTCTTCAGAAGTCGCTTGGTCCTCCTCAGCACTGACCACTCCTCGAACCACCCCTATATATATAATGAATAATACTTATTCAATACTTCATTTGCATAGGCTTGATCTAAAACAAAAATGCTGAAATTTTGACAAGTTTGACTTTTGTATTCAGAGTTGGCTCTTTCTTAGTAGCTAACAGCTATTTATTTGGTGCAATTCCGTAATTTGATTGACACACGAAGCATTACTTTATTAGAGGATTTTCAATGAAACTGTGTCTTACTGGAGGTACTATTTCATTCCAGTACTGGAATGATATGAGGTACTATTTCATTCCAGTACTGGAATGATATGAAAAAAAAACACCACTATTAATAGTTATTGCTTGTACATGTCTAGTATCTATACAAATATTTCTTAGCTAAAATACTTAACAACAAAAGCATATTAAACTTACCATTATTGAATCTCTCAATTTCCGCTGCAGTTAAATTTACATTAAATTTAACTCCAGATTCATGCTCGATGACTACAGGAATAACTGCTTCTTGTGCCATTTTCCATTAATTTACTCAGCACTCAGCAAGTCTAGAAAATACAATCCCTTTTAGTTGATGGATAATTCCATAACATCGCACAAGTACCTACCGACCTTTGAATAAGTACGACACATCCCAAAATCATAACATAAGAAATTAAAGTAAATAAACACTTTAAGATCACATGAAGAACATAACCTCAAAAATAAACGTCCCTGACTACTCACTTTCCGTTTAAAAATTGCTCCTTGTTTGTCTGACTATTTGCTTTCTACCGGAAGTAGTTCCAACCGAGCTTGGATAGCTCCAGTCGTATTTTAGATGTACTAGGGATTTCACTGCGATGACACGAGCATATGTACGCTGAGGTTGCCAAAATTCGGATTATCTAATGTTTAACCTCTTATTGGTGATTTTCCGATAACTCGACTAGTAGGCACGACATTCTCGGAATGTACTTGAAACACTACCCACGATACTAAGTGATTTCTCCGAAAACCACAAAATGCAAAGACATCTCGAAGTGTCCTCAAAAACTTGACTTCAACTAAGGTATAGTTGCCGTCAAACATATAAGATAAATAAAAAAAGGCGCAAAAAATAGTCTTATCTTGTCCATCTCTGCCTGGAAAGGGCCATATAATGTTGGGGGCAAGTGGTGCAAGAGTTTGAAATAGCTAAGTGCATTATAGGTAAATTCGCCATGGGTACAAAATTTTTCAATTGCATCAAATTCATTATTGAGGGGTGGTTAATTACTTCTTTTTGTTTAGATAAACGAGTATACTAGAGATTGATACTAAGTACATAGATAAGAGTAATTTGAAAAATATACTTATCCAGTATAATGAATCGATTTATCATTCATTAAAAAGTTATTCAACAAAAAGAATAACAAATAAAAAAAATTAAAAAATTCTCGTATATACAAGGTGTTCATTCAGTACTGCATTCTTCACGACTCAACATCTGGATTGTCAGGAATTCAGATGTTTTTGTTCATATAATTTAAAAAGAATCAAGAGAAGGGAATTCTCAAATAAGTGCATGGGTCTTCCATGAAAATAAATTCAACTTTCCAAATGATTTAACTTATATGAACTCTCTGTAATCCTATGTTTTCAGATCGAATAGTGCGTTGCCACGTTATCATTATTTATACAGATTTTATTGCGAAAAATTACTTCAATTTGAACTGGAATAATACTTTTGCGGTTGAATATTTTCTAATAGATGATGCCATCTGTGTGAATTTCTCTGATGGAAGCTCTCAGTATGGTATGTCAATGATCAATTGTGCTAAAATTCCAAAATTATATTTATCATATGGGTGTCTTGAATGGACTTTTCATGCGACACAATTACATTAAATTTTGGTGCCGAATATGGTTTTCTCGAGTTTCATCGGTGATTTCTATCAAGTTTTAGTGCAATCATATTTATTTCTTACATAAAATTGAATGTTCTTTCATATCCTAAAATCAAATTCGGGAATACAGTGTGTCCAAGATAAGAATGAACAGCATGGGGATTTCGGAAACGGTAAGAGATACGGGGTCGATTGAATTAGAGAAAAGAAGCGCATTTATGTGCCCAACAATATGCCATTCAGAAAGTTTTAATATTCCGAGTAGTTACGGAGATATCCGAGAAAAACCGAAATTTGAGAATTTCGTTTTTATTTTCTCCTAGGTTTATTTTCAAAGGAAATATAAAACAAATAGTCTTTTGTCATGGCCACTTTTTAAGGACTACCTGATGAAGTAATCAGAATTTTTCTACGACGTTTCGTCTTTTAGAAAACATCATCAACTTCTTATTTTTATATGGGCCGAAACTAAAGTGTACCCTGTATACGACTCCATTTTTCATTGTGAATACAGCAACGTATCACTCAATATGATTTCAGAACCATTTCTCGCGCAAAATGAAATTTAGTGATTACTTAACCTGTTTTTCTTCAATTTTAGATAGGCGCTGATGGAAAAAATGACACATAATAATCTGTTGTCATAATAATACTGTAGTTACCTTATGAATTATTCTGAATAAGCAGATATTGTGCTAGTCCTCACATTTCCTTAAAAAAATTAAGCAAGTTATCGACCACAGAATAAACATTTCTGCCAAAAATGAGTACCTTGCCATACGCATCTTATATGGCAATCACATGAGAATATATGCTAAATTCAATGTGAGTCAATATCAATACTTACATACCTTCAGGAAATTAATTCCTAATTTGTCAATAACCAAACACAGTTTTTCAGACAAAAATTGCAATAAATCAACAAACAGAATTATTGACAAATCTCTACATTCATTCAAATTATTACACTTATCGCCCCCCCCCCCCCGTAACACTTGCCGCGGAAGATCTAAAGGCCCGCACAGCAATTAGGTGTGTTTTTTCAATGCAGGGTCGGGCTTAGTTATAATAGAAATCACAGCTGTATGCGGTACGCGCAGCTATTAGCAAATTAGATTTCGACGGGGCAGTTGTTTTGTTGTTTACGTAATCTAAGAATATTAATAATTATAAAAATATGGAAACATTCTTCAGGCCTTGGGAATCAACTGATGGGTCTTTTAATAGGCCAAATCCGCCAAATTACTTATCCAGTTCGGAATCAGATTCAAGTATTAATTCAGATACGCAAAATGAAAGACCAGTGAGAAATAATACACGTCAACATTTATGCGAACATTCCAAAAATATTGTTTTAAAAGTTTATCAGAATATTGTTGACAGTGAGGGGAAAGAAAATGCAATTGAAAAAACTTCGTTTTATACAGAAATTCCTGTATCAACACTATCAACTCTTTATAAGTTGATCAAAGATGGAAGTGAACGACGTAAAACTCGTGCAGATAAGGGGAAGAAAAATCATTTGGATCCTTCATTCTCCAAATTATTGAAGAATCTCATATATGATGTAAGTCGAATATAATTCCGACAATTGAAATGATTTTTCAAAAACTGCAAGCTATGGAAGTGCCAATTGATTTTAGTGAAACAACCATGCGAAGAAAACTGATTCCATTGGGTTTCAAATTTAAAACTATAGATAAGAGGGCATCAATTATGGAGAGTCAGCGGATTGTTCAATGGCGTGAGGATTATTTGGAGAAATTGACTTCTTTTCGAATTGGAAATAGAACTATATATTATTTAGATGAAACTTGGTATGACACCCATGACACTGCAAAAAAAGGATGGACTGATAATTCACCACGCTGCCAAGTTAGTGTACCTCCTAACAAGGGAACTCGCTTGACAATATTACATTGTGGATCAGAAAAAGGGTGGGTTCCAAATGCTTTAAAATTGTGCGGCAAAAATTTGGCAGACTGTAAGGTAGACTATCATCAGAATATGACTTCTGATATATTTGAGGAGTGGTTTGAGAAAGTTTTAATACCAGCAATAGATCCGAATAGTGTTATTGTCCTTGATAATGCTTCTTATCATTCTAGACTGTCACTGAAAATTCCAAATAGTTCCAGCCCCAAATCTGACATACAAAACTTTCTTTTGGAAAATGATTTATATTTTGAAGAAACATAAACGAAACGCGAACTCCTTGAAGTCTTAGGTACCAAATCATTTGAAAAAAGATTTATTATAGATGATATAGCTAGTAAGAATGGACATACAGTCCTGAGGCTACCACCTTATTATTGCATATTCAATCCCATAGAACTGATTTGGGGACAACTGAAGAAACGGATTCGCAGAAAAAATGTCACCCCAAAATTTGATAAGGAAGTTATAAAATTAATCAGTGAGGAAGTACATCAAATTCAGGCAAGCGATTGGCAGAAAGTAGTAGAAAAAGTCAAGAAATATGAAAATCAGTACAAGGAATTTGGTGCTTATCATATCAATAATGGTGAAAAATTCATCATAAATGTAGGAGACGATAGTGATGATGACTCGGATGACGATGATAATTTTCAAGCTGAAGAAATGTAATATTGGTTTATTCTGAATACAAAAGTTACAGTGCTCTTGTTGAATTGACTTGATTAATCTGCACGCGTCACAATATTTAGTGGCATATGTACTAGTCCGACCCTGGTTGGCGGCATGGGAGTCACTTTCGTGCTAATCGACCGTTTTTTGCGCCTTTTTTTATTTATCTTATATGTTTGACGACAACTATACACCAATACGACATCTAAGAACGTGAACGTAGTAATTGGTTCATCCGAGGCCCGCAAAACTAAAACTGGAACTAGCTGTGAACGGGTCAAGTGCCTTTTTAAATGTTCGCGTTCGTGACGTCATTCCTTTGTTTGCCGTCGGAATGTGTTTGTCCGGCTTGTGCAGCTGCAAAATGATTTATTAGATTGAACACGTGTTCACAAAGAGACCGCTATCAGTTGTCGGTCTACTTCAATCGGTTGCAATTTAGCCGTCAATTAATTGATTACAAGGTGGCTCGCTTATCATTCGCGGAGCTGTTTCCGTTTACCGACTTAGTAACCAGTGACTCAGCTTGGTCAATGATATTAGTTAATTGGGTTCGCGTTTAATTTAATTAGTATGCACATTGGGTTTGTCACAAACACCTTCACAGTCATTCATTTCGGATCCCATCGAGAGCGGCCTTGATTCCATAGTCGAAAATCTTGGTCATGCCATTGACAGTCTTTGTTTCATTGGAGACGGCCCTGGCCACCCATTGATGACATCGCTATACCATCTACGCAGTTTTCAACAGATTCGGCAGCTGCACGGTGTGATCTGTAGTGCTGCTTGAATAATTCTTTCCCGGAGAGTACCTTCGTCGTTGATGAGCTCTGAATTAACTTTGGTTTTCAATGCGCCCTATACGAAAATCCATAGGGGTTGAGTCAGGAGAGCTCGCAGTTCAAGGAACTTTGACGCCCTGTATCTCGAAATCGAAGCAAGTTAGGGCACGTGATTATAGAACATAAAAATCTTATTTTTGCCTGAAAAATCGATCCTAAACGTTTGGCGGTTTAACCTTGGGTCACCCAGTATATTTGCCAATCACTTTTCATTACTTTCGACTTTTCTGAAATATCATAACTTTGTATTTATCCCTACAATGGTCAGTTCAGTGTGCTAATTGCTGTAAGACAGTCTTCTGCCGATTGTTGTGTACGTCTAAACACGATCAGTCTACAATTGTAGACCGCGCGCCTAACTGCGTTACGTTCTTTGTCGAGTACGAAGTTTTTTGTCTCAATAACATTTCGTCATAAATTAGGTAAGTAATATCTTTTCTTGTAATTTGCTGTTTAAAATTCAGATTCTTATTTGTTAAAAACATATTTTGTATATTCCTGTCAGATTTTGATGCAACATTTTATATTCATTCGGTGTTTGTTTTACAGAAATATGTCTGCCTCTAAGAAGAGGCGTGTAGAGAGAAGTACGGACCCAGAAGTTTGGCAAAGATGGTTTGAGAAGGTATCAAGTGAAGAGGAGAGTTCACTAGATGAAGACGAGGAAGATGAAGATGTAGAAAATGAAAATATAGTAGAAAGGAGTGATCATGAAACAGATTCGGAAATTGAAGTAATGTCAGATGAGATTGCAAGTTCATCAGAAAGTGACAATGAACAAATTGATGATAGCCAATTTTACATAGGGAAAGATAAAACAACTAGGTGGAGAAAAGATTGTGAACGCGTTCTAATAATATCATAAAACGTGCTCGAAATGCAACGTCTGAATTCGAATGCATAAAACTATTTTTGAGCGACGCTGTTATTCATATACTAGTCAGTTCAACAAATATATATATTGAGAAAATAAAGGATAAATTAAGTAGGGACCGAGATGCTAGACTAACTAACGAAAGAGAAATAAGGCCTTTCATAGGCATTTTGTTTTTGATAGGAACATTGAGAAGTTCGAGAAAAAGCGCTCATAAAATATGGGATAATTCCAAATGCAATGGAGTTGAGTATTGTTATCTTGGGATGAGCAGAAAACGATTCAGATTTCTTATCTGTTGTCTGAGATTTGACGATGTTACAACGAGAAACAAAAGAAGGGAATAGATAAATTTAGCACCCTAGTAGATACGCTATGCCGATCCTACCACCAGCATAGGGAAAACAGTGTGTTAGAGAGAGAGCGAATCCGAGCGTGTGCGTGTGTGAGAGAAAGAGCGTGTGTGACTTAGTTGAGGACTTCTCAGTCGAGGGCGTCAAATTTCAATTTGTCATCCGCCATCTTGCATCGTACCACGGAACACCTCCTACCACAGAACACCATCATGTCACTCTTGCATGGGCGCGCGAACTCAAATTTCATCGCGTGTGTGACGAGAACGTATTTTGATGAATAAAAAAAGATCTCGGCCGTGGGGATCGATCTGACTACCTCCAGATGATGGAGCGGACATTGAACACACTCGGCTACGGACCTCGCTGTAAATGTAGATGAAAATGTTGGCTATACGGCTGACGTGCCATGATGTTGTTGTTGGTTTGTCAACGTCCTGTATACAGCAGACATTAAAAATTATACACACACAGTGTAGTTGAAGAAGATGTTGGAGAAAAATACATCAGTGAGGATATGGTTCATTTGCGGTGTGTCGCAGTGTCATAGGGGGATGCCTACATGGGGGAGTGCAAAATGGGGGAGTGCAAAATGGGGTAATGCAAAATGTGACATTTGTAAACATGTAGTGGTGGGGTTGTAGGATGTGTTTGTAACTGCCAGAATCTGAAATAATTAGTGGCACTATGACATTTGACGGGTATAGACGTAAGCTTGAAGAATTTTGTGAACGTGTGCAAGAATTGAAAAAAGTCATTGAAATTTACGAGGATATAATAGAATACAAATAGAAAAATATAAAAATATTCCGAGTTTTATTCATCACACTTTTAAAATGCTTGAATACGAATATTCATTCAGAGTTACTTATGATAAACACGTTGATTAGTGACGTTGACCTCAGGGGTCACGATCGCCTGATATCCATCTCAAAATACAGCGTTTGAGAGGAAAAAAAAACATGGTGACTGTCAATGAGTTATACTAGGTGTACCAATAAAACATTTAAGAAAAAAACATTGTCAAATTGCTAAGGAACGTATACAGGGTGTCTCAAATAACATCATTGGAGAAAAATATGGCGGTTTAACGGGAGTCAAGCGTTTAAACGTGCGATTCCAATAAGGGTAAGGCATGTCCCAAAATACATCAATTAAGAAAAAAACATGACGTTTCAATATGTGATCTCAATAGGGAACGTATACAGGGTATCTCAAAATACAACATTTGAGAAAAAAACATGGCTGCTACGTGTGTCAAATGTCGGGCGGAAAATGTGACAGAGAAGAACGCTTCATTGGGGATATGGAGATTTGAAAAAAACTGCTTGCCCATGCAGAGATTGAATTACATCTGACATGTATTTGTATAATAAGAGGATGTTTAGACTGTTCATTTAAAACATGGCGGCGTCTGATCGCTCATCATAGTTGTATGGGGACGTCTCACAAATTTTTTCATTTGGGTGAAAAAATATATATACAAGGCGATCCAAAATTCTCAGTCTTAAATGTTAAATGGGAAAATAAGTCAAAGAAAAAACTTACCATTGGAGGAGTTATTGAGGAAAATATATAAAGGGCGTTTTGATTCAAACATCATAGCTGTTGGAAGAAAGATGGCAGCTTCTGTCATTTGTGTCATCATAAATAGAAAAAAGATGAATACTGCACCATACCAAACCATACTGCGCTAAGCGCAACGTCACATACTGCACCATACATAGCCATACTGCGTTAAGCATAAGCGTCACATACTTCACCATACCAAACCATACTGCGCTAAGCGTAACGTCGCATACTGCGCCATATACATAACCATACTGCGTTAAGCGTAAACGTCACATACTGCACCATACCAAACCATACTGTGCTAAGCATAACGTCACATTTCCATCTGTCACGTTATCTGTCAACGGTTTTGAAAAACGTTGTTACCACCTGTCAATGGTTTTGAAAACGTTGTTACCGCCTGACAACGGTTTTGGAAAATGATTCAACGGTTTCACTAAGACCTAATGTTTCGCCATAAAGTGAGGTTAGATGGATCAATCAAATAAAAGAAAGGAATAGGTGTGGGATTTGAACCCACGCTCCCTTTCGACAATCGTAACTTAAGTACAACGCCTTAAACCGCTCGGCCAACCTAACCCATATGTATACGATGTGTCCCACTTATCATGCTCACCATGGGTATCTTTTTAATGGTGAGAGATATAAGGTAGTTTAAATGACACCAAATGTGGAGTTCATCAAGGCCAACTATAATGTGGAAAAATATTTTGATAAAATCTATTCGTTTCTGTTTTATACGCAAAAAACAGATTTTGATCATTTTTATGTCTCGTCCGTAACTTCCTTATTTATGAAAATATTTGAATAGGAATTTCACATTCTCATGGCAGTTATTTAATGAGATTTTGAAAAAATATGAAATTCATACCAACTCTTCTAGAATTTGAGATATCAGCACCAACTTTTATTTTTCAAATGAATGTCATAGCTCACTATGACTTAGTTATGAATAACTTTTTTTTTCTCTCACAGATGACATGTTACAGTAATAGCTTTTTGTTGATAACAAGGGAGTTATCGCCATTTATACAAAAACAAGAACTATGTTGAAGTCGCCATCTTGAATTTATAAATTTCAACAAAAAAATCATGATCTCCGACCTCAAAAACCCCCACATACCAATTTTGAATGTAATTGGACCATAATCACAAATCTCGTCCGCCATATCGGAGAAGCCGCCATTTTTTATTTTTTATTTCAATAAAAATTTCATAGCGCATTATCACCGGAATTATGAACATCAGCCAAATTTCAAGTTATTAGGACCGCCAGAAGTTGGTTAAAATTCACGTGCAAGAGAAATAGAAATTATCAAAATCTGTTATTTGTGTATGAAACAAATACGAATAGATTTTATCAAAATATTTTTCCACATTATAGTTGGCCTTGATAAACTCTACATTTAGTGTCATTTAACCGACCTCGTATCTCTTACCATTAAAAAGATACCCATGGTAAGTGAGACACACTGTATATAATGAAATGTTGCAACTTATAATGAAATGTTGGATTAGGTGGTTTCTGCCATGAAGTCTACGTAATAATATGACAGCTGCATGTATATTTCAGATCGGTTTGTGTCATGAAATTGGAGCATGCTAAGTCAATCCTGATGTCTGGTTGGAAGTGAGTATATGACAGCAGTATGTATATTTCTGATCGGTTTGTGTCATGAAATGTGTACGTTTGAAGTGAGATTGGCATTTGAGTGTTGCCAGTTGTAAAATTAAGTCTAGAGTTGGGGGAGAAAGAGAGTGAGAGTGTTGCCACATGCTGAACTTTATCTTGGACTTGAGGAAATTGAGACGGAATTTCGTGGAAGACATAGACGAAGTCCATACAATTTAACGTGCCACCATCAGGTGAGTGAGTGGGGGGCAGGGTAACATTATTTTTGAAAAACGTACAAGTGCAGCGTTTTCGACGTAACCGTGTCATCGAGAAGGAATACATCAGCACCATTTATTGTCGAGGTGACCAACATATGAATTACCTACGTTTTAGATCTTTATGAATTATCGAAAAATAAGCACTTCTGGTTTGTAAAAAAAAATGAGAAAATAAAGTAATGCCTAATTTGGAAAGTCCGCAGCAGGCAGAGTTCAAATATGAAATGAAATGACCACTTTCGGTGGGCTGATTTCAATAATTTTGGCATCAATAGATTCGTTTTGATGTCAAGAAAGATATTTGAGCAATTTCCGAAGCCCAAAGGACAAAGGAGGCTAACTTCGTCATTGTTGAAGGTACAATTTCATTGGAGATATTATTGAAGAAAAGAAGCGACCTGTATTTGTCTAATGGTAAATACAGGTCCTTACTTGAAATTTACATCATTTTATTTTGGTCATGGCAAGTTGAAGAAACGCGGTTGAAACATATTTGATAAGTGACTTATCAATGTGTTGACAAATTGTAAGACAGGTCAGATAGGTAAACAGAGAACTAGAGAAAAAATTTGTTCTTTGATAACCTTTAGGTAACAATTCCACCTGAACAAAACACGCTGTTTATACCTGGCTTTTTGGTGGTGACAACCTCCGTTGTAGAGAGGAATAATTACAGACGTCAAAGTCGGTACAATCCCCTCGTGAGGGTACCTGACGTGTTTTCGTCCATTTTTCGACCATTTTTCCTCAATAGTTGATGTGCTGTGATTGAATTCCACGGTCACAGATACCTGTGTTCGTGGTTTGTTATGTGAATGGGAATATTACGAACAGATTTTAATAGAATTTTCACATTCAAGATAGCTCAAAATAGTCGTTTTTTCACGTTACAAAAAGAAGGTAAATTTAAAAGCGTCAAAACACCCAAAAAATGCAGTCAAAATATAAGTTTTACACGCATCAAAAAAGTTAAAAAATATAAACATCAATTCACCGAAAAATGCTTACAAAAATAGTCGTTTTCATATGATGAAAATCAAGACATGCAAAATACATGTTTTACATGTATTTCTTATGTAGATTTGACATTTCAAAATTGTTCAAAATAGACATTTTTCACGTACCAAAAGAAGGTAAATTTGAAAGCGTTGAAACACGCAAAAATTCGACAAAAATATACATTTTTACAAGCTCCAAAAAAGATAGAAAATATAAACGTCAATTCACTTAAATAATATGACCAAAATATACGTTTATTGGGTTAAAAAAAAGATTGGAATTTAAAAGCGCAATTAACGCAAAAAGTAAATGTGTGAGTGAGCATTTATTATCCAATTTAGAAGTTGGTGTTCATTGAAATAAGTTTTTTTTTTGAAGAACAGGGGGGGAAGTATGTTGCTGGTTAGTATAACTTATGTGGTAAATGGGTTGCTGAAACTGCTTCGTTCAAAGAATAACAACGTAAAATGTTACTTATATTAAGAATCCATAGGCATCGTGTACGCTAACGGTTTGAGGGATTATCTGTTGTATTGTAAAATCAAATTATTGTATGATTTATGTAGCTAAGTGGAATTATGGAAAATATTCAGACATTTTCTACTTTGCATATAAGTATAATTATTTCCTTGGTTGGCTCATTCTATTGCATATTAGCGTTAAGAATGGACAAAATATTGCTTCTTATAATGACACTGACTGTCACTGCAGCAGTAACAACAATAGTTGACAATTCATCAAGTATTATGCAAAAGTACCTTGAAATGTATGGATATGTTGGTAATAATTCACAGACAGAGTTTTCAACAGCTCTTAGTGATTTTCAAGAACGTTATAATTTACCTGTAGATGGGAGTTTGAATGATGAAACGAAGAATTTGATTGCGAGACCTAGATGTCAGCAAGCTGAAAATGAATATAGAGTGCACACTAAATGGAATAAAACTCATTTGAGTTGATATTTGTCTCGCTATCCACTTAACAATTATACGGCTTATGATGAATATCTCCGTGTGTTCAAAAAAGCTTTCGAAATGTGGGAGAATGCATCAACTTTGGAATTTGAAATGATGGCAACACCTAAATCAGATATTACGATATTATTTGTAAAACTGGAGCATCAATTCCGTAGTTCTTGTATGGGTACCGCTTATTGTGGTTTTCCTCTTGATGGACCTGGTAATATTCTTGCTCATGCTTACTTTCCTCCAGCACCTGACAATTGTAGAGAAATTCATTTTGATAGCGAAGAAAACTGGTATACAGGAGATGGTAAAATGCCCTATGGATATACAAATTTACTAATGACTGCTGTTCATGAAATTGGTCATTCTTTAGGATTAGCTCATTGTGATACAGAGAAAGCCATTATGTTTCCATGGTATCAGCAACAATTTCGTCCTATACATCATGATGACATAACTGGACTTGAGGTGCTGTATGGTCGAAATAATCAATTTGTTCCTATACCTAAGTATACACCTCCATCTACAACTACTACCCGGATAACTGCCACATTCCGCAAAACACATCCATCTACAACTACTACCCGAATAACTGCCACGTTCCGCAAAACACCTCCATCTACAACTACTACCCGGACAACCACCACAACACACAAAATTTCTCCTGCAACCCGGATAACTACCACGACCCTCAAAACTTCTCCTGCAGTTCATACTACAGGTAAACACTACCTTCATCATTCACCTGAAGTTAGTAGAAATTTATGTGAAGTTACATCTCCACCACATTCAATGTTTTTGGCGTACTCCCCAGGCTTTCCAAGCTTTCGATTATATATTATTGTTAAGGATTTATTTTGGAAAGTAGATATTAAGGATAAAAAAAGAAAATTACTGAATCTGAAAAACTCAAGGATTATCTACCCAATGAACTGGTTACCAATGGTATAGATCACATTTTCCAAACTGGTACTGGTAATTTATTGGTTGCCAGCAAAAATAGATTTTATTCAAGTGCATTCCCCAGCTTACAAATCGATAGAGATATCGAATTTCCTTCTCTACCTCCAAATGCTAAAATAAATGCCCTCTTTCAAACGTATGCAGGGAAATCTTACGTATTCTATAACAATGCATCCTTTATTGAATTCAATGGGATGGATTTCACTGCAAAAGCAATAATCACTAGAGGTCGCATTGAAGATGCATTTCCAGACATCCCTAATAATATCACTGCAGCATTTCGCTATATGGACGGTAACATATATTTTTTTAAAGAAAATACTTACTTCAAGTACAATGAGTTCCAGAGAAGACTTATTGAAGTAGGAGACTTCAGTTGGAATATGTTCGATATTCCATGTCCGAGTAGTAAACTTTTGGATGACTTAAAAGATATGCTGTCGAAACTGATTTCTTTTTATGAATGAATTTAGTATTGAATATTTATGAAAAATAAAAATGGAACATGAAAAATGTCGTTTTCTTAATCTTTTTTTTGGCGAATAATATAGTTGTGTAGAATATATATGAATTCAGTAAAGTTGATTTCATTCCGCTCAGAAAAAAAGTATTGATATAGACATGATTTGTTATTTCAATAAAAAGTCGTTACTACTACAATCATTTCGATCCTTCAAATCGAAAAGAATGTGATTGAAACGATCTTGACTTCAATGTGATCTGTGCTGGTGTGCAGATTGCAGTTCATTATCTGAAAAAACTTCATGTCTTTGATTCATGCTATTTTTTTTTCGTCGATGAGTATATTTAAATGCTGTGATAATAGCTCTCAAACACCCCTTTGCAGATTATTATATTGAATTCATTGATATCCTAATATTTCAACCAATCATGATGGCAGTATGGCTTCAGGTTATGAACGTTTAATGATGCTTTCCGACAATCAGACGGCAGCTTATCACAAAGAAAATAGTCATAATGTTAAAAGTTTTGGAAGCTCCGACCAGAACCCCCTGTTTTGAAAAACGTGGTTACTAAGCCTTAATGTTTCGTGATAAAGTGAAGTTAGATAAATCAAAAAAAAGATGTTGGTTAGGTGTGGGATTTGAACCCACGCTCCCTTTCGGGAATCGTAACTTAAGTACAATGCCTTAGACCGCTCGGCCAACCTAACTTATAAGTCTATATAATGAAATGTTGGTATTTTTGGACTAGGTAATACAATGAAATATTACGTTTGTAGAATGGGATCGTCAGAACCGTGCTAATTGTATGGGTAGTGGAAATTGTCTATCTTTTGATGGTCCTGGCGATGATCAGCGAAATTTCAACAATTGGGTCTACCACACCTGTTGTGAACTTGGAGGATTATGATTATACGTCATGGATGGTTCCCACATTCAGCAACAATGATGACATCTTACCTTGTATGCATCACATTCGTCGCAACCGCACCAACTACAATTGCAGTCTCTGAAACGTAGATATTCTTTACAAATGGCTATGTGATATATTATCAAAATAAAAATGCCTAATTAATTTTTTATTCAAAATGTTTCATTTTTAACTAGTCTGCCTTTGTACGTTTGACAAACTTAAAGCGGTAAATGCTACTCTAGAATTTTGTTCCGAAGACTCATCGGAGTGGGTCATTTTAATGAAAATTTTTTCAGCACCTTTCAACTATCTGTATTGTTTTTTCATACACCTTTCTTCTCCAAGGAATTTCTTGATATTGTTGTATGATGTGATACCACATTTCCTTCAACGAGTTATTTCCGTTTTGCTCATACTCATAACAAGTCTTTTTTTTTTGATTTGACGATTCTGGAACTATTCTGTTATCAACTTCGAGTATATTTCATCTAAACTCCTAATTTTCTTAGATATTTATTTGTGTTAATCCTTGAATACCAAATTGTTGCATGTTTCTTTTGACTTGAAATCTGAAATCCTACTTGATATTTTGATATTATGTTTTTGTTCTAGCAATTCACATGTTCGTTTTTGTAACGGTGATGCGATAAGTTATCCTAGTTTTCCAACAGCTGAAAAGTGAATACGTCTCCAGAATAAGTCGACTCGGCGCACCCTGACAAATAATAATAATTACAAGCAATCCCTACCCGCACAGGGTATGTTTTCGAGTATTTTTGAGGGAATATTATTATAACTCCAATTCGCTGTATATCTTCGTTTTTCCGATAGAAGGAATTACCTCTTCAGTTATTCGATCAGTGGACTTTTTGGCAATAGGTAATTTTGAAGAGAACACCAATTCTGAACTCCTTCATCGATGATTACTACTGTATTTTTTTTTGTCATTTCGAAGGAAAATCTGTATCTACACGGGGCATGCGTAGTAGTGTTTTCAGCCAAAATATTTTTTTATCAAAAATTATCTGGAACTATTTATTTGAGTGAGTTTGGGCAATGGTGCTTTGGCTATGAGCAATTTCAACAAAAATGATCTGAATATATTATTCATTTTGAATCGACACATAGTTCAGTCGGAAATATTCTGAATCGTCTCGATATTACCTCAAGTCTTTCGGCTCATTTCCACTCACAAGCAATACCATACGATTCACTTGAAAATATTTATAATTTGAAGTAATTCCTTTCGTTGGTGATGTATTTCTCCCAGACTTTTTTAGTAACAAACTGCACGAGCCTTTCGTTTGATGGAAACAAATCTGATGAATCTCCTAATCTTGTGTCAGCGAAATCTCGCCCACAAACCTGCTCACTTAATTGAAACATAACACAACACCTGAATTGAATTGAGTTGAATTGAAAACCAATCTGATGAATCCTTCCACCCGCACGTTAAATTTGGTGTCTGATTGGTTTCGTCTATGTAATGGTTCCTTGAGGAATTCTCAAATCACATCAAAACCGTTCAGAGGAATTCCACAAGAACTTAAATTGAATTCATAGAAAAATGCTCAAGATGTCATTGGAAATAATGTGAATAAAGAATGAGAACGGAATTGATGTATTTTGTAGAGGGTTGATTTTTGGTCCCCAAACACCATTTTCATATGGGAACGAGGATTATATACTCGTAACACGTTCGAAAAAACCCGAAGCTATCTAATTTACAAACTGGAATTATGAACGAGTTAAGCCGTCCCTGCAAAAAAACTGGTGGATATTAAACGACTTTGATGGGTGTCTTTCTAACAAACTTGCTTACTGAAATTTCTCTCGTCAATGATTTATTTCTCACAAATTCTCTTACTAACACACTGCATGAGACTTGTTTAATTGAAACCAAATCTAATGAATATCAAATTTGGTGACTCAATTGTTTTGTATATGTTATTGTTTCTTGAGAAATACTGTGATTTACGAAATGCCCATAAAACTGTTTCTTGATTGCATCTGTTTTCCCATCGTCTCATACCTTTTAGTTTACCTCAATTTTTCATTTTGAATCTCATATTATTTTTCACGTATCCTTTTCGTTTCGTTGGGATTCGTTTATCCAACACGTCAAGTCGGACACATAGTTTATGAGTTGTTCTTCTCTATATTTCGTAATATTATTATTATTATTTTCACGACGTTTCGTTCAATGCGTTAATCTTTATACCTGTCGAACGCGTAATTAATGCGCTGTCTCTTTTTCTCATTATCACAATTATTTTTATGATTTCATTCATTTTCGCTTCCTTTCATTTCATATCGTTTAGTTTCTTCCAACACTAACCCGCAACACACTTTTCCCCCTCTTCTTCCAAAAAAAATCGTAAACACTCGAACTAATTTCAATGAAGACCAACTACTAAATAGGATAATGGACACCTACTCACAAATCTACTTTTCAGTAGTAATACCACAAGTGATTGAATTTTCGCGATGAGTCTGTCGCTTCATTTCTGATCGAAAATGAATAGCTTCGAGAAAACACCGCAGGACGCAGGTCGAGTAGTGTTTTCTCGATACAATTCAGTTGAGTTCAGAAATAAAAGACAGACTTATGAGATAAATTCAATCACGAGTGGAATTTTATTAGACGATTTCATGAAGCATTAAAAGTATTATTATAAACATGAACAATCAATTCATCATAACCATAATCAATCAACTATAATCACAAAAATATATCATAACTAAGTATCAATTATTTATTATATAGTTACGATAAGACTCATTTTGATGTTTTCGCCTACAATTATAATCTGTCAAAATGTCAAACTTTTCTCTGTCATCTATGGTTGCATCATTGAAAACACCAACGCTGACAGACCAATCAGAATTGAGAGACAGCTGGTGTTTTCGCTACAACACAGTATTCATCTTTCAGGGAACTCCTATTTGTAGTAGGTACACATAAAATATTGGACTAACTTGTGAATTTTCAGTAGTAATATCCCGACAAAATGCTGAATTTTCAAAAAATAATTTCACCTTGCTGTCACGAAAACTGTGTTGCTTAGAAACACCACGAGAGCTTGCTCGTGTGGTGTTTTGTACAGCAACACAGTTTGAGCGACTGGCAAGGTGAAAGTATTTTGAAAATTCTGCATTTTGAAGGGATATTACTACTGAAAATTCACAAGTTAGTCCAATATTTTATGTGTACCTACTACAAATAGGAGTTCCCTGAAAGATGAATACTGTGTTGTAGCGATAATACAAGTTGTCTTTGATTTGTGATTGGTCAGATTACGTGAATATTTTGAGAAGAGTGGAATAGTCGTTGAAATGACTTTGAGGTTTTACAACTTTCTTCGATTTTTTGAACTTGTAGAAGTAATTCCTCTTGTCGGTGATGTATTTCTCACAAACTGTCATACTAACACGAGCCTTGTTTTACTGAAACCGATTCTATTAATCTTCCCACTGTATGTCAAAGTTGATATCCTCGTCAGTGAAATCTGACTCACGAACCGGCTTACTGAATTGAAACATTGTCAATTGAAATGAATTGAATTGAAACCGATCTGATGAATATTCACATTTGATGTCTGATTACTTTTATCTATGTAATTAATTGTTACTTGACAGATACTAGAATCATGAAATTTTTACAAACCTGAAGTGCTTATTTTTCGATGATTCGCAAAGATCCAAAACGTAGGTAATTCATGTATTGGTAAATGGTACATGGTAAATGGCGCTGATGCATTCCTTCCCGATGACGATGGCGGTTTTCTTTTTTTATTGATTATTCCTTAAAAACATGTATACCCATTTCACAGAATGATGGTTGACAAACTCTTTTGTTTTTTTACCGTTTTGTTCACCTCAATTTATCGTTTCGCACCTCGTTGTCATTCATTTTTTTTACGTTTTCTATTTCGCAATGATTCCTTTCATACAACACGTCAAGTCGAATGTATAGTTTATGTGTTTTTCTCTATATTTCCTAATATTATTATTATTTTCATGACGTTTCATGCAATGCGTCAACCTTTATACCTGCCGATCGCGTACTTTATACTATGTCTCCATTTTTCATTATCATTATTATTTTCATGCTTTCATTGATTTATTTAGTTTTGTTCCATCCAACGTATCGAGCTTGACGCCTAGTGTATGCGACGTGCTCTTAAATTTTTTTTATTATTGTCATTATTTTCATGGCATTTTGTATCCTTTCATCCAAAGCGTCAAATTTGATATCTCTCGGCTCTCATACGTAAACTTTAATGCGCTGGCCTCTATATTTGATACACAGATTGATTACACAGATTTTAGTTAGGCTTTCGACCGGGTTTCACATGAACAATTTCTAAGAAAGCTACCATACTTTGGCTTCTCACCTGATATTCAACACCTTTTAAAATCTTACTTATCAAATAGAAATTCATTTGTCGAATATGAAGGAGTCAAATCTTGACATTTATTGCTACTTCAGGTATTCCTCAGGGTTCTAACTTAGGACCTCTTCTATTTCCTCTGTTTATTAATGACATAACACACTGCATAAATTCACATAAATCATTATATGCTGACGAAAATTTTCAGGAAAGTAGATAATTTATCAGACTGTAACTTACTACAGGTTGGTTGATTGGTGTGAGAAAAACAAACTAGGATTAAATATTAATAAATGCAAAATTATGTCACTTACTCGGAAACAAATTCCAGTTAAATTTTATTGTCAAATCTACAACTCGAACTTAACTCGTGTTTACGAATTTAAAGACCTTGGCTTTTCATTCTTTCGCAATACCTATACCTACTTACGAAATCATGTTCGCAATAGACATTTTGTACACCTGTAACTGGGTTTTCGAACCTGCTAAATGTATTCAATAAATAAATAATAATTTTCCTAATTTCGTTGATTCATCCCGATTCATTTCGTAAGCGTCGAGCTTGTCACCTGATGCTACATGCATACTTCATGAGCTGTCCTCTATATTTCTTACTATTACTATGTTAACAAGTTCTTCTTCTGTTTTCAAATGCATCATCAACCATATCACTGTCATCATTATTATGAGTTTTATTGATCAAGAAGCTAATCGAAGAGGTAAGGGAATTAATATTTTGTTTGGTGAATACATCTGTTAATTTCATTTCAATGTCTAATGTGGTAATAACTAAGAAAGTAGTTGTTTTCTGCACTTTTGTCGTATATTGAAAAAGCATAATATTTTATCTTTGATCTTATACCAACCTCCATTCTTCAACACCATTTCTGGATGAGAACTTCAATGGAAGATGATTATGAAAGAAATTCGTCTCTAAAGTATCAACATATTGTTGTATCTCTAATAATAACAAAGTTACTCTTTAGGAATAATTCAATAACTGAAACTGCTTGATTATATTTCTTAACATCTTTACGAATCGATTGATACCGATTTCATCAAAATCTGTCATTCGCAAGTGTGGATCAATAGTATTTATATTATTGCAAAATCGTCTCTAGAACTACTCTGAAGTGAGCCTTTTTTATCCGAAACGTAGAGATCCGGAGTCATGTTATGTATATGATGTTTTCTGGTCCTTTTGACATATTTTTCCTCAACCATTTCACACTTTGTTATATATGCAATTTTCGAATATTTATTACTTGGAGTTGAGTAAATTTTCCTCAATTATTGACACTCATTAAACTGAATTTGCTGAATTCGTATGCTTACTATGAAAACATCCACCAAAATTGCTAGATTTTGATTTATTGCATATTTAATGGAACTCGCTTATTTATCACTTCTGAAACCAACAGTTAGTACATAATTTTTATGTATTCAATCAGTCAATCGCCATACATTTTGGTATTCATTGATGGGTAATTTTGTTGACTCATTTCACCAAATGACATTTGACAATATCGAAACTTCGAGAATGTTCTGTATTGAATGAATAAAACGATCGAATCATATATCTTAAAATATTCATATTCCACATCAATTATCATAATATCGACTCATTCATTCTCTCAACACTTCTAGAGAGCTTCCGCACAGGCTAACGTTCAATCCTACCTCGGGATATGCTTTCACGCTCACCCTGTGACTTTACTCGTAACACAAAATTCTCACAGGCAATCATTCAACCCATACTGGATATTCTTCCATGATTCCCTCATGAAGGTTACTTTGTCACCTTTATAATTATTTGCATTTTATCAGTTGGTATATAGAAAGATAATCACAAAATAATATATCATCCCTTCATAAAAAGTCAAAGTTTCATACAGTGATATCTCACTGCATATAAATATAACATGGAGGGCAGAAGGACCCCGGTGGATAACCCTTTGGGTCAAATCGATTCATTAAAATATATTTATTATTCTGCCCAAAAAAGGCAAAAGGCAGTAAGTGAAAATTATAGAAAAATAGCTTTTTGGCTAAATACGGAAGAACAGTATGTGACGGACGTACCTTGTTATTCTTTCGAAAACTCTACATGGAGTCGAGTAACTCAGAATGGCAAACAGCAGTAAGGCCATTGAATTTCTCAAATGATATCGGTTTATCTTCGGTCAATGCCTTATCACTTACTGCCATTTGCCATTTTTGGGCAGTATTATAACATAGTACTATCCTAAGGGTTATTTTGAACCTTGTTTGATAAAACAAAAAAATAATTGTAAAATTCCTTTTATTAGTTGGTCTATAGCATTAATTTTTTGTCAATAAATTCTTTGTCAGCTAACTTATTACGGTATATTTGTTAGGAGTTCTGCATTATACTTTATGTTCTGAAAGTGAGAAATCATCATCCGATTCTCCATACTTATGTAAAGTGTGAGTGTAAGTGTGAAGTTGCCTTGAGTCAGTTGAGAAGGACTACCTTCGTCGAATTCCAACACATATTTTCTTAAATCCTTTATTTTATTGTCATCTAATGTTTTATTTTCCATTTTTCTAGGTCTGTTGTGGGACTGTCGCACCCTGATGAAAAGCCTTATCAATAAGTATGCAATGGAGAGAACGAATGCTGAGCATATCAAAGTAAAAACCATGTCATAGTGAACTGGAGTAATCTCCGCTCGCACAGTTGGTATAAATGCCAAGTTATGCCGAGAATTGAAAAGGATATACACTATGGATATGGAGAGGATGGAGTTCCGGATTAGAAATATGGTGTCTCCATTCCAACGAAGAATTTCAACCAAGTGATGCACCTCTGGTAGCCACAAGTAATCAAAACGAGGATGTGTTTCCTAAAATTCTTGCAAATAACAAAGAGGACAACATACCAAATCCTGCATTCAAGAGACCAAGAAGAAAAAAATTCCCCAAAAAAATGGAAAACCTAATTTATGCTTCCACTGCTGCAAACCATCATGACCTTGCAAAAAAAACACAATGAAGGAAAAATATTATGAAGAAAAGATTGCAATAATGAAACAAAAACTACTTCTGAAACAGGAAACTAATAGTATTTTGCAGCAGCTGTTACACAAATGTACTGAAGTAGCTGATCAGTTCTTTTGAGTTTTTTGTTTGAATATTGTTTTGTTCCATTTTTTATTGAAATTATGAAGTTTATGTTGTTTTCTTAGAATTCGAGTTTTATTTTATTGCTGGAATAGGCACTGCAGTTTTTGTTATATATTCGTTAGTTTCTAAATTGTTTGTTTGTGAATAAACTAATTTTCACAGAAGATCTGAGCGAATTTCAGTATTCATGTATTTTGTTCATATACTCCAGTATGAAATATTGAATGAAGAAAAAGTCAAATATATTTTAATACTTTATTCATTGGGCAACTTTATCACCGGAAACTTTTTATAACATTTGCTCTCATAGTGCCACTTCTGGATTCACCCTAGCATATACATCATCTCCATCTTCATGGTTTTCACGCAGCATGTCAAAGTCTTCTCCATCATCTCCAGGTTCTGGTTCGACTTCAGGTAAATCATATTCAATAGACATGTTATGGAGAAGCACACAAGCAATGGCAATTTTACAAGAGAATAGAGGATTTTAATGTAAAACTCTAAGTTTCAATAAACATCTGAAACGGAATTTGGGGACACCGTTACAGCATCCAATTTTAACACGGGTACTCTTATGAGCATCATTGAATCTTTTTTCTGATGAATTCATTGGCGGATTATACTCTAGTGGAGTGAGTAACCAAGGCCCCAAAGGATATCCGTAATCACCCAAAAGAAAATAGTCGTTGATGCAGATCTCTCAAGATGTCTTACACATTTGAACGACTCCATATACAGAGTGGCCACTTTTTTAATGGGATTGTATTGGTAACTTTTAAACCATAAGAGTTAGAAGGTCGGTCAAATGGAGAAAAAGTTGCAATCATAGAAGCATTGTCAAGTGGTTCAAACAAATCGAGATTATCATGACCGGTTATTGAGATATCATAAGATAAGTAAATTCTGTCATTTTGATTTTTCTTTTTTTCCCACTTTATTTCAAATATTATCAAAAAATGATATTGGAATTTTTTATTCGATAGTAAATTATCCTTAATTTAACCTAATCAGATTTCGTATCCAACGTTTCGTACTCTCTGGGCCACCCTCAACCTCATTTTTTTTCAATACGGACCTGCATATTTTATGACACATTTCGAAATAACTTTTAACGCTGAATTCAACAATATATCATACAATGTCATTCAAAGTTGATTTTCAGGTGATTTTGACGCTTATCCAAATTTCTCTGGGTCGGATCTGTATTGCATTTACCTTTAGTTTAATTAACAACATGCAATACATTTCGATTAGAAAAACAACTCAGTCATCCCAAATTGAATGGAACGTATCAGAATCAAAGCAAGTAACAAGTAATATTTATTTACATAAAATTTAGCGAAGAAAAACCTAATGCAGAATAATTAAACGAAACTATCATTTATATGAAAGAAAAATTAAATGATTATTCGAAAGTAAATCAAAATTAATGAAGTAAGTGTTCGAAATGTCCACCATTTTGTAAAATGCACTTTGCGGTTCTGGAACCCATACTTCTTATACATTTGCTTATTTCGTCTCCTTGAATACCTTCCAATACATTCTCAATCTTCTCGCGAAGAATCTCTATTGTCGGGTTCGTAGTATCATAAATTTTATTTTTGAGATATCCCCACAAATAAAAATCCAGCGGATTCAAATCCGGAGATCTTGCAGGCCATGCTACTGGACCTCTTGTTCCAATCCATGAATCGGGAAAAGTTCGATTTAGATAATCTGTGACTATTCTTGAGTTGTGTGAACCACATCCGTCTTGTTGGAACCATGGACTATTACGCCGATACCGTATAGGAAGATCATCCAACATTTCTTCTATAATTTCTACATATTTTTCTCCGGTTAGGTTGCCATCAATAAAATACGGTCCCAGTAATTTATTATTCAACAAACCGCACCATATGTTCAAAGAAAAATGATATTGATGTCTAACTTCATGAATTAAGTGAGGATTTTCTGTGGCATAATAATGTTTGTTCCTTCGATTGAACATGCCAGAATTTGTGAATGTCTTTTCGTCTCCCCAAATAATATTGTGCGCAAAATTGTTGTTATTCCGCACCTTCCGTTGAAACCAATTGCAGAATTGCAACCTTCTCTCAGGATCATTACGATATAGTATTTGCACGGCTTGGTATTTATAGTCTTGGTATCCGTGCCTCTTGACTATTTTATTAACAGCACTTTTTGATAAATTGCATTCACTGGCCATAGTTTTCGATCCTATTCCTGGATTCTTTCTAATTTGGGCTAGAACATTGATGTCATTGATAGGCTCGTTTCGTCTTACATAAGGACCTCTAGGTTTGATGAATGAATTATGTTCAAGTAACGTTGTAGATAAACGTCGAAATATTTTAATATTTGGTGTTATTCTTTCAGGATATAATTCACCATACCTTTGTTGTGCTTTGAACGAATTCCTATCTAGTTTTATGTACACTTCGTACATATCTTTCTTTTCTTCATTTGTGTATCTTACTATACCGAATAAGTTAAATTGAAATTACACAGAAAAGTATTTAATGACAAGTTCTTGTGACACAATAATGAACGAAGTGACAAATAATATGACATTTCTTGTTATGTTCTTTTTTATCCACGGCCTACTACTTGAAAATAATACATTCAATAAACCTAGAGTTTTGTGTATGTAAGAAAAAACAAGTCTATTAACGATATCAATATTCTGCCCAAATTCAATTGAATCCATAAAAAAAAATCGAAAGCTGTTAATAAAATAGTCAAGAGACGCGAATACAATGATTTTAAATTTGAATACCAAGCCTTGCAAGAATTATATCGTAATGATCTTAAAAATAAAGTTCGATTCTGTAATTTGTTTCAACGGAACAAATGACAAATCCAACAATATTGATTCCTCTCGAGAAGATTGAGAATGTATTGGAAGGTATTCAAGGAGACGAATTTAGCAAATGTATAAGAAGTATGTGTTCCAGAACCGCAAAGTGCATTTTATAAAATGGTGGACATTTCGAACACTTACTTCATTAATTTTCATTTATTTTAGAATAATCATTTAATTTTTCTCTCATATAAATGATAGTTTCGTTTAATTATTCTGCATTAGGTTTTTCTTCTCTTGAAATATGTAAATAATTATTATTTGTTTCTTGCTTTGATTCTGATACATTCCATTCAGTTCAAGATGACTCAGTTGTTTTTCTTTTCGAAATGAATTGCATGTTGTTAATTAAACTAAAGGTAAATGCAATACAGATCCGACCCAGAGAAATTTTGATAAGGGTCAAAATCACCTGAAAATCAACTTTGAATGACATTGTATGATATATTGTTGAATTCAGCGTTAAAAGTTATTTCGAAATGTGTCATAAAATATGCAGGTCCGTATTGAAAAAAATGAGGTTGAGGGTGGCCCAGAGAGTACGAAACGTTGGATACGAAATCTGATTAAGTCAAATTAAGGATAATTTACTATCGAATAAAAAATTCTTGTATCATTTTTCGATAATATTTGAAATAAAGTGGGAAAAAAGAAAAATCAAAATGACAGAATTTACTTTTCTTATGATATCTCACTAACCGGTCCTGATAATCTCGATTTGTTTGAACCACTTGACAATGCTTCTATGAATAGAACTTTTTCTCCATTTGACCGACCTTCTAACTCTTATGGTTTAAAAGTTACCAATACAATCCCATTAAAAAAGTGGCCACTCTGTATAAGAATCATTTGTGCTTCCAGGATATTTAGCAAGTACATTAAGAAGTTTCAAATCCGAGTCGCAAATCTGTAAATGAGTATAATAGTGTAATTGATTATGAAATTATCATTGTGCTACCTATCAATTGAACATTAATGGAATAGTAATTGTTTTTGTTAATATATAGATGCCAGAGGTGATTGGATGGCAACATGCGAATAAAGCTTTCGGGCCACGAGAAACTATTTTTAAAAAGACAAAATTTAACTTTACTACAAATAACTTTATTTGTACGGAGAGAGATGTGCCTCTTACAACGTCGCTAACAGAACTAAACTAATTATAAAGCATGGTCAATCATATTCGCATAAACCTAAGTCACCACTACATAGAAAGTACAAGCTAAGGGTTTCCTGAGGGTTTGTACATATAACTTGCGTGCAGTCAATGCAACCTATGACACCAGGGAAATTGTGTTTCATATAGAAACTTAAAAAATAAAATTAATAACAAATTGTGCAATGGGTCTTTGGAAATGGCTGATGAAACACAAAGTTCCCAGTAATTCTGTAACAAACACCCATATTCACCTTGTTTTCGACTTCCATTGCTAAAATTCAATATCAAATATACATATTCTACAGCAGATATTAAGAACTAACCTCACAAACACTGTTTCGCTAAAAACTCCAGGACAACAATTCAAAACACAAATTTTTTATTAGATGCGAGGTTTGAACAGCCATTTTGAACTCGGATAGTATTTTAAATAAAATTAGTGAAATACGTAACTACGGTGAATATTATTAATGCTTTCAAAATTGTTTGGGCATGACACTCAGGTATGCAATATATCTGGATGATTTAGGGCTGTTGTAACCTCCTTTAAACAGAGACTCGCTGTTGACTGACTCACATCCAAGTAGAGATTGAGTCTAACGCTTCGCTGGTAACTACTATAGTATAAAAGTGTAGAGCAATCAATACCTGGAATTGACATGGTTACAGTGTATAAAGGTGTTGAATATTGTAATATTTCAAGCTCACTTTAATAGAAATATCCAAATCTGGTCTTTTCCTTGGCGCTCTTAAGTGGGGTGTGAGAATATCGATGAGATATCTCATGAGATTTTTACTCAAACGAAACATTTTTATGAATTGGACATCACTATGATCTTGGAATGGATTTTGGGCATGACTCTATCTGTTGGTTTTCAGCTGACTCCAAATTTCGGATAAAAATCTACTGTATTAGTTCGTCCATCTTGAAAACTTAAAAGTAGTGTAGAGGAATTCCTAAACTTTTCTAAAAATGTGTCAGTATTTTAATATTTCCGGTGTCCTTTTTTGTTCGTTTTTCTTATTTTCAACTGACTAGACTGGTTGGATAGGGTTGAATTTGTCTCATAGACGAATAAATGTCATTCTAACAGTTAATCACCTTCTCCAAAACAGCACTTTTACACCAATCTCCAATTGCTAACCTAACCTCACTTATCAAAAATTGATTACGATTTAGACAGCGAATACCATTAGAGTGCTCGCTACAACACGAATGAAATAATTCGTTACATAGCGCAGACGAGTTTTAACGATGGGTTAAAAACCCGATAAAGGTGCTTTCGCTTCAAGACGAATGATCCGTAACGAAGTGAGTAGTCAAAAATTGGGGCCCTGGGCAGAAGTAAAATTTTCTGTTTTCTCATTTCCAGTTCGTGGATCTTCTCAATCGATGGTTTTTGCAGGGGCAAACATTTCATCTGAAAAAATCCGCTTATGGCATTTTTTGTAATTGCTGGCTCTCTTATATGCGGCTCCAAATAATCTACCAATTTCATATAAGGTTACCACCTTACCATCTCAACCAGTTTTAGGGTAGGGGAGATAGGGGCAAGACGGGATATTTAAGGGCTTCTGAGCTCATATATGAAAAAATAACATTTAGAATTATTTAAAAAATTATAAATTCATTCACATTGTGGTTGTTAACTAATTGGAGTGGAAAAATATGAAATAATCTGTTTACTCAAAAAATCAAAAAGTATTTATTATAACAGTGTCAAACACTTCTTCTTGCCCCACTTGATGGGGTAAGATGGGGTCACATGTGGGGTTAGTCATAATCACATAAATGAAGAGCTTCTTCATCTTCGTTCTCTTCTCCTGCACAGGAGCAGTACGCACATCGTTGGCACTTCCAGCACCAAATCCATCCCTCAGATGATTGGGAGTATAAATACCCTCAGTATATACATTCAGCATCTGAATCATCTGACTCTGAAGAAGACCTGGACCGTTGTCTTTTATTAACCTTTTTTTGGCAAACTTTCGGTGTACCTTTTGGCTTTGTTTGAATAATTTTCTGTTTTGATGTCACCATAGACTTAGGACTAGGCTTTCCAGAAAGGCGTTTTTCCAGCCTCAGCCTGGCTTTTTCCATTTTCAGTTGTTCTTCTTCTTTTTTATCATTTATCTCCTTCTCCAGCTCATTTTTATACGGCGATTCTGCTAGCATAGCAGTTTTTCCGTGTTTACGTTGTTTTTTTTTTGGCTTTAATTGAATGCCACTACATCCTGGTATGGGCATGATATCTTCAGGAGTAGGCTTATATTTTGGTTGCGAATTTGCACTAGAGTTTTTTGGTGTAAACACGACGGAAACTTCAACATCAAAATTGCCTGTTATCTGATTTTCAGTTTGATCGGCAGATTTAGTGGATATATCTACAGATAGGACAGTAGATGTCTGATACTGTTTTGATACAGGAACAGAAATTTCAGTAATGACTTCATTTTCACTTGAATCAATAGGATTATGCTGGTCTTGCGTAGTCATGATCGTTGAAAACATTTGGATTAACTGGCCAGACATCAGTTTTTTTAACGTCATTTATTGCAGTTGTCATTGTAGCAGCTCTGAGAAAAGCATTTCCGTATAGTTTAGCAATTTGAAATTGTGTCACAACACGGCCCGGATTCGTTCTGAGCCATATTGAAACTTCCTGGCCATGGAGGAGGAGAACTGGCGAATCTTTAGTTGCACGACTCCATGAAACGAACCTCTTGAACCAGGAAAAGAATATTGCAGACTGCATCCATCCACTAGGGTGATACTCAGCTATAGCTCCAAGAGGGCAATCATTCATCAATTGTTCGTTCGCTTGAACCCGCGGAAATATAAACGTAAGAGGCATGTATGATCCTGCTGCGTTGAAACAAACTTCAATAGTTATTGTGTTTCCCCTCTCAGCAGATGTCAAAACACCAACTTGCTTCCTACCTTTCAAAGAGAGTATCTTCGACCTATGTTTGGGTACAATCGTAATTCCGGACTCATCACAGTTGTAGATACGATCAGGAGTCAACTTATTTTTCTCAACTACTCGAGTTAATAAATCAAAAAACTTTCCAACATTAACTTTGTTGAAAGCGGCCGCTCTAGCAGCACTAGTTGCCTCTGGTTTTCGCAACGATAATTGAGGATGGCGGGTCCTGAAACCCGATAACCAGCAATTTGTTTGATTACTGGAAAGCTGTGGGCTATGCCTAATTTTTCAGCCCATTGATAAGCTAAAACCCTTTAGTCATAAGACGTTAAGCCAAATAATCTTTCTTCAATTTTCAACACGTGCTCCACTAATAAACTCTCTTCTTTAGGTGAAAAAACTGGTTTTATTGGTCCTAACTTCTGAACTTAAATTGGACTTGGTTGGTGTAGGTACACAGTTCCACTGGCAGATATTGCTGGAATTCCAACAGGGCTATTTGCTTGCTACTTCAACATTTTTATTCTTCGCTAGAGTGTTGACTGGGGAATATTAAATGAATTAGCTGCCTTTTTATACCCCATTTCTTCTCGCAAAATTGCATCAATAGCAAATTTCATAGCCTCTGGTGACCATTTACCTCTTTTAGTTCTCCGTTTGTACTTCCTAACCATCGTGATCAATCTGAAACAAAGAAAAAACACCAATCGTGGGGCAAGATGGGCCACCACCCCATCATGCCCCTCAAATAATGGCCCACCTACGCCATTTTGTAATGAAATCGTTGTAACTATGTTTAGACTCATTACAAGTAAAGTAGTTTCATAGCGAATGAATCATCAGAACTCATACTTTTCACTGATAATTATGATCACAGGAAAAAAATGCCTACACTCACCTCAGCTCTATTGGAAGATTCTCCTAATAAAATAGCACAGATGAGCAAAACCGAAAGAACCATATAAGCGCACCGATTGCTTTCGTTCAGCACACTGTAAGCGACTGGAGCGCTCAGTATAGTATAGCTCTTCCTCCTTGTGTTGAACAGCTCGGGATTTGTAGCGGCAGATGACACCACTGGTTTGATCAGTGAAAAGGGTACCCCATCATGTCTCACTACCCCATCTTGCCCCGATCTCCCCTACATGAAAGATATATCGAGTGGCTGCAACCGATGCGATGTGTGTGGTGAAATTACCGAGACGTGGACATGCTATTCTTTAGCATTCTCTACAGAAGTAATTTTTTTGTATGAGTCTTGTGTCCATATAGCACTAGAAGAACAGGGTCGACAACTGAAGGCTTTGTGAACTTGAGAAAATGTGGAAACCATTTATCAGAAAAAATATTTCTTCGCATGCATCCAGTTGGAAAATATTCCACGGCAGTCTTGGTTGGCAAGCTATATTCTGAAGCTAGATTTCTTCTTGCTCTCGGAAAAATTATTAGTGAAGGAATGTTTTGTCCTATTCCACTAAAACATATTTCTGCTGTCACCAGAGTTCCGCGCTTCGCTGACGATAATGTGTCTACTTGCTTCTTATTTCTCCTTGCGAAAATTCGTCTCGGCTTATTTGGGACAGTTGTCATTTCTGTTTCGTCACAATTGTATATTATACTTGGAGGAAAGTGATATTTATCGGTCAAGTCACTAAGTAACTCCAAAAATTTCGTTGTTAAATTCAGAAGCTCTGGCTGCTGATGTATTCTCAGGCATACGTTATGATAGAGACTTTTGTCTTCTCAAAAATCCATATATCCAGTCTTTTCCTGCCATACAATATCTGGCATCAAAGTTTTGCGGGATTCTGTTTTGATGAGCGAATTCAAACGCAAGTGAGCGCAAATCCTTATAGATCATTCCAAAAATTCTTTATCATAGCCAGCGCATGGTCCACTAATATCTGGTCCTGCTCATCTCTAAGGAGAGTTTTGAATCGTCCTCAATTTTCTTTGAGACTTTCACCATCTTCGATCGTCTGTACAAAGTGGCGAGAGGAACGCCATAACAACCGGCCAGAGTTTTATAGCCGGCTACATTATTTTGAGCATCTAAAATGGCTAATTTCATTGCTTCTTGTGACCACGAATGTTGATTAGACGTTCTCTTGCAGGTATTGACCACTTTTCCTGAGTTAAATATAATGCGTTCTTCAATAAAGTTCAATTATAAAATTGGCGGGGCAAAGTGGAACTGTTCCGCTTCACCCCGCTATTGAAATTTTCACTTTGCCCATGGTGAGATAACAAAGAAAACCTATTACTATATCGGCCTAATGATTAATTTTTGTTCTCACCTTTCGAGAAACTTTGAGCCAACACAAAAATCATGAATGAAACATTCAATAAAAAATGCGGTAGTAGGAGTTTATTTACTCACCATAAAATCTTACATCTTCCATCCCCACATACCTACACGTTTTTAGAGACATCGGCCATTGTGGAAAATCTTCAAGCAATGGTTTTGTTTGAGGCTATTAGTAACACTATATGATATTTACTTTCGCTATTGTAACCTAGGCGGCACTAGTGATATAGAAAATAATCTAAAAGAACCCCGCACAGACCTTATGAGAATCTGGCCCTCTTTCGAATTAGCTGTAATTTTTGGAAAATTAAGTTCTCGGCATCCCTAACAAAAGTCATCACGGGCACAAAAAGATCCTATGGGTAGTTTCGCAGTTATGAGACCTACATGTCCCGGACTTTCAATGATGTTGCGCCTGTAAGTAGACTGAGCTGGGAGTAAAACTAAACGTGAATTAAGCTAAGGCTGTTCAAAAAATTGTATTTTTGAATCCTACCGTTTAAAAGGAAGTGATGGAAAACTTGGGAAATTAAGCTAAGGCTGTTCAAAAAATTGTATTTTTGAATCCTACCGTTTAAAAGGAAGTGATGGAAAACTTGGGAAAACCTAAAAAATCGTGGAAAACTCGCTTAACATCTCCATTTTTTGCTGTCGAGATGTAAACAGCCTAGATGTTTTCAAAAAAAGAATTATTTTTGCTGAACTTGAAACCTCCTGCTTAATAATAAAGTAGACATTTATGTACCTCATTTTTCTAATAAGGCAAACCATGATGGTACCATTTGCACCCATGAATTCGAACAAGAGGTAGGAGAAATGCGCGAGTGGTTTGAAGAAGGTTATATAGCAGTTTTAGATAGTGGTCATCGAAATGCAGGTGCATATTTGGAAAGACTGGGAATGACTGTGGTAATACCACCTTTTTGCAATAGGGTCAAATCAGTTCACAACTATTGAAGCTATCCAAGCACGTATAGTGCACAAGATGGATTAATGAAATGTGAAATGGCAATATCCAAAGTATCTTCAAATTTGGGAAAATTTACCATTTCGATTATACGATAAGGTGTTTGTTTTTTTAACAATTATCTGTTTACTATTGATTAAATAAAATATATTTAATTGATTGTGGCTTTACTTTTATACAACTAACACGTTGCACCTTATACAATGATCATCATCTGTTATACAGGGTGATTCGTTGGGAAATGCGCATACAGTTAGGGTAGATGGAAGAGCAGGAAAAAATAAGTAAGACTAAAAGTATTTGGTGTTTCCGCATACAACTTTTTTACTTATTAACTTGAGTCAAATCTAGATATTTTGATAATGAGGTGCCACAAAATTAAAAAAAAAATTGAATTTCTTCCCCAAATAGTACTTTTCCAGCTTCAATCCATGAAATCATCATCTATTTCTTATTCTCCTGATTCCTGGATCCCCAACCTTATTGAAAAACGAGGAGACATGTCCGTAATTATCATTATCAATGAAGAACTTTCAAACACCCTGTATGGTTGAAAAAATTATCATAACATTTGTTCATTGCGCTACATTTTGAAAAAAATTATAAAAATGAGCAAAAATGCCCATTCCGAAACAAGCATAACATTTTTTTTGAAGCAAAAAAACGTTGCAACAAATTGTATTAGGTCAAACGAAAAGAATTAAACAAAAAAATGTAAACAACATAACTTACAACAGTTGTTCAAAGTGGCCTACATTTTGCTCAATACATTTTCGTGCTCTTGAAGTAAGATTTGTAATTGACTTTCTAATCATAGCTTGGTCATTTCGTCCTCTCGTTTTTCAATAAGGTTGGGGATCCAGGAATCAGGAGAATAGAAATGGATGATGATTTCATGGATTGAAGCTGGAAAAGTACCATTTGGGGAAGAAATTTTATTTTTTTTAATTTTGTGGCACATCATTATCGAAACATCTAGATTTGACTCAAGTTAATAAGTGAAAAAGTTGTATGCGGAATCACAAAATACTTTTAGTATTACTTATTTTTTCCTGCTCTTTCCAAATTTGTAAATAAAATTTTAAAATATTGAAAGTGATATTTATCGGTCAAGTCACTAAGTAACTCCAAAAATTTCGTTGTTAAATTCAGAAGCTCTGGCTGCTGATGTATTCTCAGGCATACGTTATGATAGAGACTTTTGTCTTCTCAAAAATCCATATATCCAGTCTTTTCCTGCCATACAATATCTGGCATCAAAGTTTTGCGGGATTCTGTTTTGATGAGCGAATTCAAAAGCAAGTGAGCGCAAATCCTTATAGATCATTCCAAAAATTCTTTATCATAGCCAGCGCATGGTCCACTAATATCTGGTCCTGCTCATCTCTAAGGAGAGTTTTGAATCGTCCTCAATTTTCTTTGAGACTTTCACCATCTTCGATCGTCTGTACAAAGTGGCGAGAGGAACGCCATAACAACCGGCCAGAGTTTTATAGCCGGCTACATTATTTTGAGCATCTAAAATGGCTAATTTCATTGCTTCTTGTGACCACGAATGTTGATTAGACGTTCTCTTGCAGGTATTGACCACTTTTCCTGAGTTAAATATAATGCGTTCTTCAATAAAGTTCAATTATAAAATTGGCGGGGCAAAGTGGAACTGTTCCGCTTCACCCCGCTATTGAAATTTTCACTTTGCCCATGGTGAGATAACAAAGAAAACCTATTACTATATCGGCCTAATGATTAATTTTTGTTCTCACCTTTCGAGAAACTTTGAGCCAACACAAAAATCATGAATGAAACATTCAATAAAAAATGCGGTAGTAGGAGTTTATTTACTCACCATAAAATCTTACATCTTCCATCCCCACATACCTACACGTTTTTAGAGACATCGGCCATTGTGGAAAATCTTCAAGCAATGGTTTTGTTTGAGGCTATTAGTAACACTATATGATATTTACTTTCGCTATTGTAACCTAGGCGGCACTAGTGATATAGAAAATAATCTAAAAGAACCCCGCACAGACCTTATGAGAATCTGGCCCTCTTTCGAATTAGCTGTAATTTTTGGAAAATTAAGTTCTCGGCATCCCTAACAAAAGTCATCACGGGCACAAAAAGATCCTATGGGTAGTTTCGCAGTTATGAGACCTACATGTCCCGGACTTTCAATGATGTTGCGCCTGTAAGTAGACTGAGCTGGGAGTAAAACTAAACGTGAATTAAGCTAAGGCTGTTCAAAAAATTGTATTTTTGAATCCTACCGTTTAAAAGGAAGTGATGGAAAACTTAGGAAAACCTAAAAAATCGTGGAAAACTCGCTTAACATCTCCATTTTTTGCTGTCGAGATGTAAACAGCCTAGATGTTTTCAAAAAAAGAATTATTTTTTCTGAACTTGAAACCTCCTGCTTAATAATAAAGTAGACATTTATGTACCTCATTTTTCTAATAAGGCAAACCATGATGGTACCATTTGCACCCATGAATTCGAACAAGAGGTAGGAGAAATGCGCGAGTGGTTTGAAGAAGGTTATATAGCAGTTTTAGATAGTGGTCATCGAAATGCAGGTGCATATTTGGAAAGACTGGGAATGACTGTGGTAATACCACCTTTTTGCAATAGGGTCAAATCAGTTCACAACTATTGAAGCTATCCAAGCACGTCTAGTGCACAAGATGGATTAATGAAATGTGAAATGGCAATATCCAAAGTATCTTCAAATTTGGGAAAATTTACCATTTCGATTATACGATAAGGTGTTTGTTTTTTTAACAATTATCTGTTTACTATTGATTAAATAAAATATATTTAATTGATTGTGGCTTTACTTTTATATAACTAACACGTTGAACCTTATACAATGATCATCATCTGTTATACAGGGTGATTCGTTGGGAAATGCGCATACAGTTAGGGTAGATGGAAGAGCAGGAAAAAATAAGTAAGACTAAAAGTATTTGGTGTTTCCGCATACAACTTTTTTACTTATTAACTTGAGTCAAATCTAGATATTTTGATAATGAGGTGCCACAAAATTAAAAAAAAAATTGAATTTCTTCCCCAAATAGTACTTTTCCAGCTTCAATTCATGAAATCATCATCTATTTCTTATTCTCCTGATTCCTGGATCCCCAACCTTATTGAAAAACGAGGAGACATGTCCGTAATTATCATTATCAATGAAGAACTTTCAAACACCCTGTATGGTTGAAAAAATTATCATAACATTTGTTCATTGCGCTACATTTTGAAAAAAATTATAAAAATGAGCAAAAATGCCCATTCCGAAACAAGCATAACTTTTTTTCAAGCAAAAAAACGTTGCAACAAATTGTATTAGGTCAAACGAAAAGAATTAGACAAAAAAATGTAAACAACATAACTTACAACAGTTGTTCAAAGTGGCCTACATTTTGCTCAATACATTTTCGTGCTCTTGAAGTAAGATTTGTTATTGACTTTCTAATCATAGCTTGGTCATTTCGTCCTCTCGTTTTTCAATAAGGTTGGGGATCCAGGAATCAGGAGAATAGAAATGGATGATGATTTCATGGATTGAAGCTGGAAAAGTACCATTTGGGGAAGAAATTTTATTTTTTTTAATTTTGTGGCACATCATTATCGAAACATCTAGATTTGACTCAAGTTAATAAGTGAAAAAGTTGTATGCGGAATCACAAAATACTTTTAGTATTACTTATTTTTTCCTGCTCTTTCCAAATTTGTAAATAAAATTTTAAAATATTGATATACAGAATGTTGTTTCGACTCGAAACCTACTTATTAATTTTTTAAGGCCGGACCTGGACTAAGACTTTTTCTTATGTTAATCGACACTACTGTGGACAAAGAACAAACAAACCAAATATCATAAAAATGTATAGGGTGGTTCATAAGTTATGATTAATTGAAAAACTGGGGAAAATCAATAAATTACCCTGTATCTTGGTTATAAAGAACGATATACCCATAAAATATAGGTTATTTAGAAAGACCTCGGTGTCTTCCATCTACCCTAACTGTATGCGTATTTCCCAATGAAACACCCTGTATATCAATAGGCATTTTCTGTAATACTCAGTATTAGAGATATAAGTCAGTGTCAAATAGTAATACAACATTTCAAAACCCGCATCAAACTTATTACATTTTATCTATAAATACACAATAATTTGGCAACGAAGATAAAAGAAACGTATATTCAAGATTCCTCAAACTCGAAATATCGTTTGCAGAGAAAAATCTCAAATTAGTAAAATGGCTCAGGACCTAGCACCTCTTATAGATCTTATAGCTGCTCTTAGTGGATTGGTAAACAATTTACAGCAACAGCCACGTTCCAACAACGTGAAAGACATTCTACAAACACAGGTATTGAATTTCGAAACTTTCGATGAACATTCAGAAAATTTTGACAGTTATTGTCAGAGGCTAGAGAATTTTTTCAAACTGAAAGGCTTATATAACGATGACGATGAAACGAATGAAGCAAGAGTTATAGTTTTGATGGATTGTCTTGGAAGCTAACATTATAAATTGCTGTCCAGCCTTACATCAACCGAGTTACCTGCCTCGAAATCTTATGCAGAATTGATAATTCTCCTCAAGAGTCATCTGACACCAAAAAGGAATGTTCTATCGGAGCAACATAAATTTTTCTCCAGAACGCAGTGTCCAGCAGAGTCGATATCAACATTCGTTACAGCTTTGAAAGATTTGGTAAAAACTTGCGATTTTCAATCAGAATGTGGCGATAACAGTTGTTCAAAGTCTTTTGCTGAGAGCACAATTCATTCTAGGACTACGTGATTCTGAAATTCGTGAAAAGATTCTACAGCAAGCAAAAATTACATTTGAAAAAACGTTAGAAATTGTATTTACTATCGAAGCTTCAAAACTTCGGAATAAGGAAGTTAACAAGAGCCATTCAACATCTGCTGTCCTGAAAGTGGATGAACATTCAACAATTCCAGGAAGAAGCCGTAGTAAAAGCAGATCGAGTGGATACTGGCAACCAAGGTTTATCTGTTAAATGTTTACGATGTGGCAGGAAAAACCACAAAACTCAAAATTGTACCATGATGAACAAGCTTACCTGCAATATCTGTGAAAGAAAGGGTCATCTATCAACGGTATGTATTTCAAGCTTATTGAAGAAGAAACAAGGTATTCATAACATAGGGTACGAATGTGAATCTGATTCGTCCGAAGAATTTTCAATAAATCAAATCATAGATATATTCACAGAATCTTCGACTAACCTGTATGAACCTAAGATGTTGATTTAGCTCAATATAAATGGCAAACCATGGAAATTTGAATATGATACAGGCAGCCCCGTTACAATTAAATCGCAAGAAGATTTTGAAAAACTGAATCTAAATATACGACTGCAGAAAACCAATGTTTCTTTCCGATCGTATAAAAAACATGTATTCAAACCATTAGGTTCAGTTCGAGTCAACGTTTCTCATAAGGGGAATCGATTCGTAGGAGATTTATCCATCGTACCTAATTATGGTGTGCCATATTAGGAAGAAGATGGATTCGAACTTTGAACATTGATTTACATGATGTCGATGCTGTTTCAAGTCAAAATCAGAGTCAACGTCAATGTCAAAGTCAATGTCATTGTCAAATCGAAGGCAAAATCAATATCAAATTCCACATCAACGTCGATACCAAAGTCAGGGTAAATGTCAAAGTCAATCGGAAATCGAAAGTCAATGCCTTACTCAACTTCAAGGTCAATGTCAATCATCAATAGAAGAGATCTTCAACAGATATCAAGACGTTTTCCAACCCAAAGTGGGCAATATACCTGATTATAAATGTTTTCTCCAGATGAAATCCAATATGAATATAATTTTGATGAGTTATGCAGTGAAACACGGCATTTTAGTTCGTGAAATACTTTATTTTAAGCTAAATTTTAATGAAAGATAGCGACAAGACACGCAGCCTAGAATTGCAAGTAAAACAACACTTTCGGAGTGTCTACTCTCCCGTCTTAACGTACAATTTAAAATTATGATCGAAATCTATGGATTGTATTTTAACACTCCCTCTCAAACCAAAGATTTCCACATACAGCTGAACTTAAGCATCATCTCAAAATACATGAAATATTTATCAAATATTAAACATTAGCCACACAACAAACCTAAACCTAGTTTATGAGCATGAAACAAATCACCAGACAAATTTTTAGTTAAAATATCAGCGATTTGCTCCTTTGTGCTAATGTATTCTACAGTAACAGTTCCGTAATTAACCAAGTCTTTAATAAAATTAAACTTACATCTACATGTTTTAATCTCTTATGATCAAACCTTTTTGTTAATTCAATACAGGATTGATTATCCTCGTAAATAGTAAGGTTAGTTTTTGCAAAACCAAGATCAACTAACAGACCAGATAACCAGATCCCCTCTTTAGCTGCTTCAGTCGAAGAGGTGGCTACAGTAGATTGCTTTTTCGTAGACCAGCAGACTGTACCACCAAATACTTTGAATAAATAACCACTGGTTGACTTCCTGTCGCACTCGTCACCAGCCCAATCTGCATCCGCGTATCCAACAAGACAAACACTATTTAATGAAAAATAAAGTTCATGATCTACAGTACCTTTAAGATATCTCAGTATACGCTTCAAACTTTGCCAAAGCTTTTCGGTTGGATTACTTTGATACCTACTACATAGATTGACTGAAATACTTAAATCAGGCCTAGTAGCCACTATAAGATACATCATAAGAGCATCCTACAAGTTCTCGAACCGGTTTATCTGAAATTATTTTACTACCATCACCAAATTTTAAATTTCCAACTTCCAACGGTGTATTAACTGGCTTACAATCTGACATGTTAAATCGCTTCAGTAAATTATTAATGTAATTCTTCTGGTTTAAATAAATGCAATCTTCAGTTCTTCTTACATTTATACCCAAAAAAGTTTTTAAGATTCCAAAATCTTGCATTTCAAATTCGTCTTTTAATTCAACTTTTAATCTATCAATTTCAGATCTCCCATTACTTGTCAACAGAATGTCGGCTACATACAATAAAATATATGATATGTTACCATTAAAACGTTTAACATAGAGACAAGGATCATTTTGTGACCTTACAAAATTGTCTTTACCTGTAAATTCGTTAAACCTTTTGTTCCAGTAATATGGCGCTTATTTAAGCCCATAAAGTGCTTTGTTAAGCTTACACACTTTATTTTCATCATTAATAGGAAAACCCTCGGGTATTGACATATAGATGTCCTCTTCAATTTTTCCATGTAGAAAGGCGGATTTTACATCCATTTGCTGAATTTCCAAATTTTTAAAATTAGCAACAGCTAACAAAGTTCTTACAGTACTTAACCTTGCTACAGGCGCATAGGTTTCTTGGAAATCAAATCCGGCTTTCTGCATAAAACCTTTAGCAACCAATCGCGCTTTATATTTAACTTTGTTACCAACATCATTAGTTTTTATTTTAAAAACCCACTTACAGTCAATTAAGGTTACGTTATCCGGTTTATTTACCAAAGTCCAAGTATTATTTTTGTTCAGGGAATGAATTTCCTCATCCACAGCCCTTTTCCAAAACCTATAATCAGATGACTCTTACTTTTTCTAAATTTTCCGGTACATTATCAACAAAACTTAACACGTTTAACGCCATATGCTCCATCTCATTATCTAAGGCATAGTCATTATAGTATGCAGCGACACTTTTTACCCTACTACTTGTCCTAACCTTTGTTTCCTCAATATCCTGATCTATGTCCCTATCTGTAACTAAATCCTCTCCTAGCTCTTGATCTATTGGATTTTCCTCTGTAGTATTTTTATCATCTGTTGTAAGAACTTCAAGAATCTCAGAATTTTCAATACTTACAAGTGAATTACTTAGATTAGTTATATTTTTGGTTTCATCAAATGAAACGTTTCTTACGGTACAAATAATTTGTTTTATTGGATCCCAAACCCTATAGCCATTATACGAATAACCTATCATTATCTTTATTTCTCCTTTCGGGTCAAATTTAAGTTTTTGTTTTTCTTTGGGAATGTGACAATAAGCTAAACTACCAAAAACTTTCAAATGTTTTAAATCGGGTTTCTTCTTATAAAACATTTCAGCAGGAGTGACTTCTTTTAAACAAACAGTGATTGTACGATTAAGTAAATATACTGAACAAAGTATTGATTCCCCCCACATAAACTTAGGCAACTTTGATTGCAACAACAACGACCTACCTTTTTCCAAGAGTGTCCTGTTCAAACGCTCAGCACTTCCGTTCATTTCAGGGTTATAGGGGACAGAGTATCTGATCCGAATGCCTCTGGTTTTACAAAAACCAACAAACCGATTTGAGCAATAATTCGAGCCGTTATCGCATTGTATCGACCCAATTTTATACCCTGTAATATTTGTGACCATAGCTTCATACTCTTTAAAACATTCTATAATGTCACTTTCATGTTCGATAAGGTAAACAATACTAAAATGAGTGAAATCATCTAAAAAAGTAACAAAATACATTCATTCCATCAACCATATTATTTTAACAAGCTTTTCAAAATTTTGTTTTCCTATGTGCCCTAGTCTAGCATGCCATAGTTTAGAATTCTTACTTACTTCACAAACATTAGCTACTTCAAATTCTACAATGTACAAGTTATTTTCCTTTTTAGCTTTAACAATTAACTCATCTTTACAAAAAATATATACACACTGATTTTCAAAGACAACTCTTAAATTAGCTTTTTGCAACTTTTGCACAGATAACAGGTTCAGTCTCAAATTTTGTATAAAAAGGATACTTTTGATCTCCCCTGTCTTCATTCCCGGTAGTTTTACCTTAATTAGTCCTACTTTACTTGCTTGTAGACTCTCATTTTCTTTAGCTACGGCGATTTGAAGTTCACCTTCCAAATTCCTAACCTCAGAAAAGTAGCTATCATCGTTTACCATATGGTCTGTTGCCCCAGAATCCACGACAAATCTTACAACATTACTGTTCATGGTGTTTGACACATTGCAGTTCATAGCACTTCCAACTGTTGCGATAAAAGCAATACTTCCTTCTTTTTCAGTGCTTCGTTTGCTTCTCTTCTATCGTTCTTATTTAGCCAACAATCTTTTCTAAAATGTCCGACTTTACCACACTGATGACAAGGAAACGTCTTAACTTCTCTGAAGAATCTAGCCGAACTTCCAGCATTTCTAGATTCCCTTTTATTTTTCCAGTTTTTGATAAAACCGCTGTACGCTACTGTATTTGTATATGACCCTGTCTCTGCTTGTGCACTACCCTTCCATTTCATTTCATGGTCTAGCAACTTGCCCTTCACAAACTCTTGTGTTAGTTTTTCCTGCTCCAATGTTTCCAGAGCTGTAACAATGGTGTCGTACGAAGTAGGTAGTGTCAACAACAAGTGACGCACTATATCTATCTCTTCAAGACTCGCTCCAACAGACTTTAGTTCCCGTACTGTCTCTTCAGACCTTACAGAATGCTTTTCCAAAGTTTCACCTCTTTCTAACTTCATAGTGAGTAATTTTCTTCTTAAGTAGGGTTGGCTAGCTATGCCCTTTCTCTGAAAAACCTTTTCAAGAGCCTTCCACATTTGGTATGCTGTCTTTTTATCTTTAATATACTCGAGATGTGAGTTAGCAATGCATTGCACAATAATTGCCTTGCTCTTCTTGTCTTGTTTGACCTGTTGCTCATCCGGAGACTCTACTTCCGTCTCGATGGTAGAAAGTACCCCGTTTTGGTCAAGAATTGTTTCCATGGGAAATTTCCAATGGTCAAAGTCCTTGCAATCAAATTGACCAATTCCATACTTTTCCACAGTGAAGTTTTCCTGGCGGGTACTCATCTTAACCTCAAAATACGTGATTTCGTCTCCCTGTCTTCCAAACTAAGGTTCCACCGTTAATTCACTTCTGGGTAAACTGGGCCCATAACCTGATGAGTTATGCAGTGAAACACGGCATTTTAGTTCGTGAAATACTTTATTTCAAGCTAAATTTTAATGAAAGATAGCGACAAGACACGCAGCCTAGAATTGCAAGTAAAACAACACTTTCGGAGTGTCTACACTGCCGTCTTAACGTACAACTTGAAATGATGATCGAAATCTCTGGATTGTATTTTAACAAATTTTTATCAAACCTCGACGTGTACCTTATTCGCCACAGGAGAAAGTGGACACGGAATTGGACTCGCTAGAACAACAGGGAATTATTGAAAAGTTGGATCATTCGGAATGGGGCACACCACTGGTAATCGTACCAAAAAGTGATGGTAAAATCAGAATCTGTGCTGACTATAAAGTAACTAAACAGCCAACTCCAGAACAATAGATATCCCATTCCAAAGATTGAAGATATTTTCAATAAAATGAAGAACGGAAAATATTTTTGCACATTTGACATTTATAAAGCTTATCTTCACCTTCCAGTTGACGATGAAAGTGCAAGAATATAAGCTATTTCCACACATCGTGGGACTTATCTCGCAAAAAGATTATTTTTTGGGATGAAAACAGCTCCAAATGAATTCCATAAAGTAATCGATCAAATTGTCCAAGATTTAAAAGGAACCACTATATATTTTGACGACATTTTTGTTCAAGGATCAACCATAAATGAATGCAAATCCAGACTCATTGAAGTTTTGGAAAGATTACGAAAATATAATCTACATTTGAACAGGAAATGTAAATTCTTCGAGACCAAAATAGAATACCAAGAACACGTTATATCAGAACACGGACTTGAAAAATCGGACGATGAAGTGAAGGCTGTCCAGGTGCACCAAGACCAAACACTGTCGATGAGGTCAAACAATTTTTAGGTTTAGTCATGTACTCTCAAAATTTATTCCAAAGGCTTCAGATATACTTCATCCTTTAAATAGACTACTTCGAAAAGACATCAAATTCAAATGGACCAATGAATGTGAAGGGGCATTTATCAGAGAAAAAACTGAAATAGCCAGTGATCAAGTCCTCATGCCTTACACACCAGAATTTCCCATCGTTCTCGCCACAGATGCCAGTCCATTTGGATTTTCTGGAATTTTATCTCACCGTCTACCTGATGGTATAGAACGTCCTGTGGTTTATATCTCCTGATCCCTCACAAAATCTGAACAGCCATATACTGGTCTTTCAAGAAATTGTTTCAGTATATATACGGCAGGAACTTCACTCTTGGTGTAGATAATAAACCACTGACCACAATTTTCAACCCATCAAAACAATTACCTACTTTAACAGCAACTCGCATGCTCCGTTACGCACAATTTTTGTCAGGATTTGATTATTCGATAGGGTACAGAAGATCGACTGATCATACGAGCGCAGACTATTTTTCCAGAAATCCTTTGAAAATTAGCCAGAAGGAAGAAAATACCGTTGATGATGTTTTCATGGTAAACGTCAGTACAATAAATGAGACTTCTACAGAGACCGTAACGGCGTTTCAAATTGCCAAAGAAACTGATACTGATCCAGAACAAAACAAGAGAGAATTGGAAAATAATAAATGAATTACTAGGAAAAAATAAATCACAAACAGTTAATATTGATATTGACCCTGATATTCTGAATAACTTCTATTGCTCAATAGGCCATAAGCTCACATCTAATCTTAATCCACAGGTAGACCCTCTAGACTATCTAAAGTATGTTAGCATTGCACAAAATTTTCACCTTGAAGACACAAACATAATTGAGCTAAAATATGTTATAAATGAAATAAGAAACAAGAGCTCATCAGGTATGGATGGCTTATCTGTAAAAATTTTTCAAAATCTACCGGACCATGTCTTACTCACCCTAGTTGAGGCAATTAACAGTTCTTTCAGAATGGGAGAGTTCCCTTCCTGCTTGAAACAAGCGGTTGTAATCCCCTTGTATAAAGGTGGGGAAATAGATGATCCCTCGAATTTTCGCCCAATTTCATTATTATCAACATTATCGAAAATAATAGAAAAACTAGTCAAAAGAAGGATGATGGTACATCTCACCAGTAATGACATATTAAGCCATGTCCAATTTGGATTTCAAAACTCAAAAAGCACCAATGATGCTATATTCTCACTTCTAGAAAATACATATATCACTTTGAATAATGGAGAAGCCGTAGCGGCAGTATTCTGTGACTTCTCTAAGGCATTTGATTGTGTTAGCCATGAGATACTACTGCATAAACTACAATTTTACGGTTTCCGAAATCTCACATCAAACTGGTTCCGCACGTATTTGTCAGAAAGGAGTCAAGTTGTAAAAATAAAAGACACCTACTCTAACAGTGGTAAAGTCGCAATGGGCGTTCCACAAGGGTCGGTTCTTGGTCCTATTCTATTTTTATTGTATTTAAATGACCTAGCCACCATTCGCATCCAAGGAAAATTCACTTTTTTTGCAGATGATACCACCATTCTATGGCACAGCAAAGACATAAGTCACTTGAAGAAATCAATTTCTCTCGATCTACAAAAAATTAAGCAATGGTGTGACTCCAATCTACTCTGCTTCAATTTAAAAAAAACAAGCCTGGTCACCTTCAAGTTTGAGTTTGATAATTTGTACTTAGATAACCGGATTATAACAAACAAGCCACAAACTAAGTTTCTAGGCCTAACTATAGACAACAAGCTGAAATTTGATGAGCATGTAACGACCTTGAGCAAAAAGTTAGCCTCTAGCTGCTTCGCGATGAAAATTGTTTCGAGGGAATTAAATTTAGCCTCGGCTAGGATGGTCTACTTTTCCCTAGTCGAGTCACACTTGAGGTATGGCATTGCCTTCTGGGGATTATGCAGTGATCAGTTATTTCGATCTGTTTTTGTACTACAAAAAAGAGCCATTCGATACCTGTGTAAAGTTGAGTATGGCTGTCACTGTAAACCACTTTTTATTAGCCAGCAAATCCTATCACTCTCTTGTTTATTTATTTTGGAGACTGTATGCCTTGTCCACACAAAATATGGGTCAACACCTACTGAATTAAAAAAATATAAAACAAGGAATGAAGACTGTGTTCCCTTACCCTTACCTAAATTTAGCCTGACAATGAACTCCATCATGTATGAAAGTAAAAAAATCTATAACCATCTGCCAGCTAGTTATAGAAACATCACTTCTCTGAAGATTTTTCGGAAGAAGGTGAAAAATGCTCTATTACAGAAAGCTTATTATAACCTGCAGGAATATTATGATGATATGGTTCCTATGTAAATTAATTTGACAATGTAACTGGACAATGTGATTTGACACTGTGACATTTTACTTACTCGTTTTTTAACGTACTATACTTGACAACGTTTTTATTTGAACATACAATCTTGTTTACTCTTAGTTCTATACGAATAAGCTGTTATACCTAAATTTTAATGTGCTTGTGTATTTATTTACAAATTATTCTGTTAATTATAATCACCTTCTCATTTCTAATTAGGATATCAGTTTTTAAGTATTTTTAATTATTCTTCTAAGTGTCTTTTATTCTTATTTATCCATCTTGAGACTTTACCCTCTCATTATGTTCATATTGTACTTGTAACGCTTTGTCAATAAGAATCATTTTCTTCAGACAATAAAGTATACTTTGATTGATTGATTGATTGATGAACTCTCCGAGCTTAAAAAATCTATCAGTGACGGAAAAAATCAAAATTTAGAATTATCCCCTCAAGATGGAATATTGTTTCGAGGACAGAGTTATTATTCCGAAAACACTCCAACCGGCTATACTGGTAGAATTGCATGCAACTCATATTGGTATGGTCAAAATAAAAGCCATTGCTCGAAATTATTGTTACTGGAAAGGTATAGATTCTGATATAGAGCATATGGTCAGAAGCTGTCAACCTTGCTGTGATATAAAAAAAGACCCGGTCAAGGCATCCATTCACATGTGGGAAACTCCAACAAAAATCTGGCAACGTGTTCACATGCTGGTCCATTCCTAAACCATCATTTTTTTATTGTTGTTGATGCCAAGTCTAAGTGGCCAGAAATATTGATGTCATCTCGAGCTCCAACAACGGATAGTACAATTCACAAATTTAGAAAAGTTTTTAGTCGTCATGGGTTGCCGGAAGTTTTGGTGAGCGACAACGCCTCAATCTTCAAATCTAGTGAATTCCAAGAATTTTGTCTACGCCATGGAATTGCACAACGTTTGATAGCACCAAGACATCCAGCAACGAACGGACAAGCCGAATGCTACTGCCAAACGTTGAAGGCCAAATTGAAGTGCATGTTACAAGAATCTGGAACATTACACGAGAAATTACATTCTTTCTTATTCAGATATAGGGTAACACCCTCCTCTTGTGGGAAATCTTCTTCGGATATTCTGATGATCAGAAACCTGAGGACAAAATTAGACTTGCTTCGACAGAACAGATCGAAGTAAAATGTATTGGCTCAGCAGCCACAATTTGATAAATTCTACAATCCTGGAGACAGACTTCAATCTCGAAACTATACAGGATCCAATTTATGGAAATATGGAACTGCAGTTGAACGATTAGGAAAGCTTCACTACTTAATCGAGTTAGATGATGGATATATAATGAAACGACACTACAATCAGCTGAGATTATGCCAGGTTCCAAAAGAAAATCAGTCAGGAAAAAGTGTGGCGTTTGCTGAACTGCCAGAGGCAAACATCTGTAGCCGTCTACATAAATCAACTTCTCCAATGGATATTGATAATCCACCTGCTGTGTCATTCATTGTCTGATAATAACAGGGATATCGCAGAAGAACAGCCAAGTACTAGTGCAGCGGCTGACGACAGCAGAACCAAATTCAGTGAATGATTATTCGTCTGTTCCTGGATTGCGACGTTCTACTAGAGTACGAAAACTAGTCGAATGTTTGAATTTGTGAAATGTAGTAATCACTCGATTGTGTTCGTTTTGCGAATTTTTTATCTATCATTGTGTTACGGGTTGATTTTGCAACTCACCCCGCAACACTTTAAGAAGATCATAAATCAGTTACGTTACCTGGTATAGTATGCCTGAGACCACATTTCAACGTTTCATATAAGAAGCCAGGAGACATTTTGACTACTTTTAGAGAACCACTTGTTATAAGCTACTGTACAGCGGAAGATCCTTGTGGAAGTCAGGTTCGGTAAGTACATTTATGCAGCTCGGTTTTATAAATACGTCCCGCTCTATATCGATCAGTTCATCACGTTAGGTTGGCTGGAAGTGAATGAATAACACTCAGGGTTGTCTTCGAACTGTCTCTGTAATATAGTCGCTTTGTTGAGTAAGATAATCATCTTAGCAGGGCCACTTGCGAACATTCGATTCACCAGGCAGTTGTTCTGCGATTGGGGCATACGTTTAACATAGCTTGATTCGGTACTAGGCCTTTTGCTCCGCGAAAGGGTTATAATGTCGAGCGATCAGCTGTTCGACAAGCACTGAAAATAATTGTCGAATCAAGTTAGTAACATGCTAAATTCCGCCGAGAAATACCTTACTATCGCCTGAATCATAGGTGGCCCACTCCAATGATGTTTTCCAAACACCAAAAAGTAATTCGTGGTGTTTGCATCTCATAGGTTATAATGGTTATGTTGTTATTCTATCAGATGGAGTTAGGATGTGGAGGGGTCGAGCAGTCAGACCGAGATTCGAGTGAAGTGCACGGAGCTGGCCGGTGTAGGCTTAGATACGACGTGCCGTGGTCCTTTTCTAACATTGCGAGTGCGACAGAGGTGAATGGGAATGGGCTGTACGTCGGAGATTAGTGACGAGAGGCCGGAGCCAAAGGATGGGGAGAGCGAGACGGGGAGTTGAGTGAAGAGTCTGGAGAAATAGTATGGGTGATCAGCTGTAAGATGAGGTGGGCGAACAGAGCGAATTGAGTTGAATGTTTATCTTTTTTGTTGCGGGAAGAGCTGAGTGATCATTTTGTTGGAACGTGAGCAGGAAGCTTCCAGAGTTTTGAGAAGGGAATGTGTTCTCGGAAGTTGTTTTCTGGAACGAGGGAATGGGAGTCTGAGATTTGCCAAAAGTCGTGTAGACGAAGCACAATTTCCTCGTGTTGCTGAAGGTGACCGGTAAGTCTAAACGAATGTCAGATGGTGACTTTTCCTCTAGCTTAGCTGTTCGTCGTTTTGAGTATATCATTTCTATTAGGTTGTTCGACGGTTGTCTCCTCAGGGAAGCTAGAGTCCCACAGTCTAGACTGTGCTGTTGCCGTTGTAGACGAAGAGAAGATTCTGGAAAGATTTTAGTTGGAAAACGGAGGAAAGATTCAGGAAAGATTGGTGTGAAGCACTGAATTGAGAGGATTGAGTTGAGAACCCTCAAAGGAGGTAACATCAATTGATAGATTAATGGTAAGTCATTTGATGATGTCTCATAATTATAGGGTCCCAGTCGGGGGTACCATCCTGAAGGAACGATTGGCAGTATTGCGTGGTACATATAGTCTCTCCACTCTAGTGAAGTTCTACCTGCATTCAGTAACTTAGTGCTTGTTGAGTCGCGACCAGGGCAGTGCCGAAGTGAACTCTTGCATTGTAATATTGATTTCCAAAGTAACCTCTCCACCCTAGCGACGACCAACGGGTGACTTGTCGCTAAGACCTGCGTTGTAGTGTGACTTGCATCGTTCTTTTTAGTACTGCGTTGTAACACGTGTATCTCCGTTGTAGCGGGGCCCTCTGCCCCTCCCCGTCATAGTAACGATTCATTGCTGCCTCATGGGTGTTTGTAAGCGGCCCCGTGACGTCACTGCGGCGCGTACCCTTTAGTTTATACAGCGTGCTTCTACCTTTGCCTTTATGCATTTACATTTAACTTATTTCTAGATTTAACTTATTTATACATATTTACATTATTTATATACCTACATTATTTATATTTTTACATGTGCACGTCTCTCTCTTGGCATTGAGTGTAGACGACTTACGATTGATATCTATACTGATCAATGTCTCCTCGATAATATAGGATCCTAAGTGCGATCGTATTCTTTTCTCTACCCACCTTTATTATAGTGTCTGCTCAATCGTGACCATCTTGGCGGTCTTCTAGTTAGGGCTGGCTCGCTAGATTTTAACTGGTGGCGCCCATTTTAACATCTTTACTGAAATATAATATTTTCGCAAACCCACTCCCAACCGAACTGAGCTAGGGCAAGTGGTTGCGCTTCTCGAGCTAGTGAGCGGACACATATTGTAACATCTTTATAAAAGCGCGTAATATAAAATTGGCGCCCAACGTGGGGCCAGATTTTGGAGAGAAGAGAGGCTATATGGTTGATTACTGGCTTCTCTTTGTTTTGAAGTACGCTCCAATATTTGGTGTGATACATATTTCTTGTATTTTTTTGTATGGATGAATCTGGTACTGTGGTTTTGATGTCCATTGGTCATATATTCTGTTGATATATGAATTTGTACTGTGGTTGCGATATTTATTTTGCAATATATTTATCTATTATTTTTTTTTTGCTATTATGGTGTATGATGTCCTGAATTGTTGCTGTTTGAGTCCCGAAATTTAATTGTGCATATACTTCTTTGATAATTATATGAATTCTTTATTGCTGTGGTTCACGGAGCAGTTGTGACACGTTCCATTTTAGACTGTTGTCATTTTCTTTTAGAAAATTAAATTAAAGACGGCTGTCTTTTCATAAGCGCGGAGTGGACTTATCAGGTACCCATTCGCACATAATTTTCTTTCCCTTCTCTTCGTTGCGGGTGGTTGCATTTTTTTTTATTGTCCAGCATACGTATACAGGATGGACGTAAACAAACTATTGAAAGATGAACTGAGATATGAGCTATGTGATGTATTCACCTAGTATGAATTTGTTGATAACAAAACTTGTCATTGTCAATCAAATAATTTTTGAACTTTGTAAAGATCCTTCTGGTTTTGCATTAAAGTTATTATATTGTATCCGTTTATCTGTTCCTCTCAGCTTGAGTGAATTTGAGGTCTTTACATTTGGCGACGAGGAAAAATTTTTGATAGGAACCAGAACCATTTTTTTCAAAAATGACTACAATAGGATCAATGCGAGGAATTCAACCCCACGAACGATAGTTAGATTTTGTATCAGGAGCAGCTCGAAATGTTTTTCGACATCAATGGAATCAAAGACGATTCAACTGGCAAAAGGAAAGTTTGAGTCTGATTGGACCGGAAACATATAAAGTCTTACGTAATCTCTGCACACCTAAGCTTCCCAAGGAAAAATCGTATGAAGAATTAAGCAAACTTCTCAAAACTCATTACTCTCCTACCACGTCAGTTTATAGAGGAAGAATAGAATTTATTGATGCTCGTCAAGATGAATGTGAAAATGTTAATAGTTCCAGAGTTCATAATTTAGCAACTAATTGTGAATTTGGAACCTATTTGAGCCAGTACTTGAAGGACAAATTCATATGTTCTATTGTCACGATCGGGCTTGAAGAACCCCTGGCCCCCTAGGTGTCTAGGGTGCCCAATTACCTATTTGCTTGGCTTGCGAGAGGTTAAATCATTGACCAACTATATTGTGACCACCCTGGTATAGTGAATAAAACAGTGAAGTGAAATTAGTTATTTATTTAAAATCTAGTTAGAGCCATGTGAACAAATATCACCCTGTGCTACAGAACACAAGTGAAGTGAACCAGTAAAAATATAGTGAACAATAAAAATGGTATGTACAAATGAATTTACTTACATTAAGAATACCACCAAGGGGATGAAATGTGTCAAGCTGCCCATGATGCTTGAAACTTGGAAAATTAAAAAAACTCTTTGACGGTCTGTCTTATCACCCAGACCTCTCAAAATGAAAAAAGCCTCAATCATTCCTTTAGTATGTTATCGAGATTTGGATAAAATATTAGTTTTTTAAAAAATTAGGTTTCATATTGTTTCCTAGTTTAATGAAACTAAACAATTCTTGTTAACTTTCATGTATTATCTTTCCATTATCATTTGAAACTGTACAAAAAATTACTAATAATCTGTGCACCTCAAATCTATATAACTGAAAGAATTCTAAAATAACAAAAAATCAAATGACAAGAGGAAAATAATAAAATCACGTCAGCAAAAAAACACCCTACTCAGTTTTGTTTGCTAAAAAAATAATACCTAATAAAAATGACTTGAATTCGATCTCGATCGTATCAATAGGAAAAAACTATTTTTTCACTATCTTGGGACGATAGAGCTATGAACTATTCAATTTGCCATTGGGTAAAAAAAGTTATCTAGTAGGTATAGTTAAATAACACACTTGAAACATTTTATATTTGGGAAAGTTGAAAACTGAGGTTACTTGTTGCTCTTGAATGAAAAAATTCCGAAAAATAATAAAAATGAGTTTTCATTATGAAAAACACAGTAGGTAAACCTAGTATTAATGGCAAAAAAATAAAAAATTCCAATAATTTTGAGATATTTTGTGTCAAATTGAACAAAAAAAAAACAATCAGACAATGAAAAAAAAATATCAATGAAGATAGATGATATCCAAATACACTATAGGTTCAATTTGTTCACTTCACTTTCAGAATCAATAAAAAAACGCACACAAAAAAAATCAAATTGATTGATAAAATAAATTTGCAAAAAAAAACAGAATCACCTACACCAGGGCTAGAGTCATTTGGCTAACACTTGGGATAACGAAATGAAATACTTGTTAGCAAAATAATTGAATTGTTGGATATTCAAAAAATTTAAACTGAAATGAAATAATTTTCTGTTGCAGGGCCATTATGAAGAATGGAACCTCCAAGAACGAAGACCGCGCCTCCACCACATGTCACGATCGGGCTTGAAGAACCCCTGGCCCCCTAGGTGTCTAGGGTGCCCAATTACCTATTTGCTTGGCTGGCGAGAAGTTAAATCATTGACCAACTATATTGTGACCACCCTGGTATAGTGAATAAAACAGTGAAGTGAAATTAGTTATTTATTTAAAATCTAGTTAGAGCCATGTGAACAAATATCACCCTGTGCTACAGAACACAAGTGAAGTGAACCAGTAAAAATATAGTGAACATTAAAAATGGTATGTACAAATAAATTTACTTACATTAAGAATACCACCAAGGGGATGAAATGTGTCAAGCTGCCCATGATGCTTGAAACTTGGAAAATTAAAAAAAACTCTTTGACGGTCTGTCTTATCACCCAGACCTCTCAAAATGAAAAAAGCGTCAATCAAAGGAAACATTCGAATTTATTTTAAAATTATCGCTGACTATTGCATAATCAGCATTCAAGCCATCGAGTGTTGTTTCACCGGAATGTAACCCAATACCTGATGCTGGTTAATGACTCTCATTAACTTTGAATTTGCAGGAAATACTTTATTTCAATAACTGTAATCATAGATTATAAGATTCTAATAAATGAATATGAAATATGGGACTTTTTACTCTAGGCTAAATAATATGAATTAATTTTGAATTTTGAAAAATGATTATGTTAGGTGCTATTTCTCATACTTGACACTATGAAGAAGGGCCCATTAGAGACCGACTCTGCGAGGAGAAGACTGAAACTACATTGGAAAGAATTTCGGAATTAGCTCTCAATAAGGAAGTTTCTATGGCGGAAAAGGAGTCATCAACAATGAATTTTCTACAATATCGCGGTCGAAATTTCAAAGAACAAAATAATAGTCCAGGTATGAGTAACTCGCAACAAAAATCTTTTGACGTTTCTGGAAGATGGAAGTGTAAGTGCTGTGGAAACTCTCACACAGGTAGACAGATTTGCAAATTTGCTTCTTATACTTGCAACGTTTGTAAGAAAGTAGGTCATTTAGCAAAAGTTTGTAGAAATAAACAGAACAGTTTAGATGTAGATGATGAAGAAGTAGATTCTAACAATATAGACATTTTTACTATCAAATTCAACGACAACACCAATTTTTATTGACGTGTCTGTCAATGGAGTTGATTTATCTTTCCAATTAGATAGTGGTGCCAGGGTTTCTGTGATTTCTGAAAAATATTACCAAAAATATTTGTTTTCTTGTGAAATGAAGGATTGTAATTTGAATTTGAAAAGTTTTTCGGGTTGTGTTATCAAGCCTTTAGGGTATATTAATGTAAGGATAAAATATGAGGGAAACATTTCTGAACATTTTCGAATGTATGTCATCGGTAATCAGAACGACAGTCAAAATTTGCTGGGACGACATTTTCTCACTAAATTCAATTTCATTCTAACCCCGAATATTCTTACAGTAACGAATGAATTACCAAAAATACTTGATCATTTTCAAGATCTTTTCGATAATTCTCTAGGGAGATATAAATATGAAGTATTTCATTTAAATTTGAAAGATAATTGTAAACCCATTTTCTTGAAACACCGTCCTATACCTATTGCTTTCAGACAAAAGGTTGAGGCAGAACTAAAAAGACTGGAGAGAGACGGAGTGATCAGTCCTATTGCATCATGCGATTGGGGTACACCATTGGTTCCAGTTTTGAAATCAGATCAGATCAGATGGTAATATTCGTCTTTGTGCTGATTACAAGATGACAACAAATAAATTTTTGGTTGAGGTAAAGTATCCATTACCAAGGGTCGAAGAAATTTTTGCAAAGGTCAGTGGTGGTGAATCTTTTTCTAAAATAGATCTTAGTAATGCTTATAATCAACTGGTGTTAGATGAGGAATCATCTAAAATTTTAGCGTGGAATACTCACCGAGGTTTGTATCGTGTGAATAGAATTCCATTTGGAATTACTCCAGCCAGCGCCATCTTTAAAAAAACTATCGAATTACTATTGAGAGGTATAGACGGGGTTTTCAATTTTTTAGATGATATCATAGTTACTGGGAAAACTAGAACAGAGCATGAACGGAATCTTGAAATGGTGTTTATCAAGTTGAAAGATGCTGGTTTGAAAGTTAAATTATCAAAATGTGAGTTTTTTCAAAACGAAATCAATTACCTCGGTCATACAATAACAAAATATGGTCTAAAAAAATAAAGTTAAAATAAAAGCTGTAATTGATGCACCAATTCCTAAAAATAAAATTCAAATTCAAAGTTTTGCAGGATTGGTGAATTATTATAGGAGATTTGTTCCAAAATTGGCCATCATAATGAAACCCATATATGACTTGTTGAAAAAAGAAGTTGATCGAAAAACAGTTCGTTGAATTTGATGTTTTTCTCATGTTCAGGAATAGCGATCTCACTTTTTGATTTTTGGGAAGTTTTCATGGGAAACACGTTTTCTTCAAATGTAACATCACGACTGATGAAAATGTTATTGTTTCTTGGATTCCATATGCGATATGCTTTGGAACTGCTATCATATCCGATAAAAATGCAGGCGATACCTTTTGGTGAAAGTTTGGTGCTTCGAGCTCTATTTACTACCCAAGCTCTACAGCCAAACACTCGCAAGTGTAGAATGTTATTCTCTAATCCTTCTTGCCATTTTTCAATTGCACTGACACCGTCGTTTGCAGTTAAGGAACATCTATTTCTGACATAACAAGCAGTTGATATAGCTTCGCCCCAAAATTCATCTGATAATCCTGATTGTATGAGCATGCACCTAGCTGCGTCGAATAACGTCTGATTCATCCTCTCAGCAACGCCGTTCTGCTGTGGAGTTCCTGGTACAGTTAGTTGATGGCTAATTCCACACCTTTTCAAATATTCTTTGAAGTCCTTTGACAGGTATTCTCCTCCATTATCACTTCGTAGTGATGCAATTTTTCTTCCTTGAAGGTTCTCGACTTGTCTTTGATATTCTTGGAAACTTTTGAAAACTTCGTCTTTTCGTTTCATCATTTTGACAGTGCAAAAACGAGAAAAGTCATCAATGAATGTTACCACATATGCATTTCCACCAAGAGACACTGGTTTTATAGGGCCGACAACGTCAAAATGATTTCATGACAGATAGCGATCACGGGGAGATAGTAGCAGATTCAGAGGTGCAAATGGAAGAAGAAAGTAAAATATCGAATGAGAACTGTGATTGTTTTGAAAGAGGAGACAGGAATGATGCCAATGATGAATTATCGCAAAATGTTAAGAAAACCAAATCTGGAAGAGCTGTTAAAAATCCTTTTTGGGTGGCTGACTATGTTGGAGACACAAATAACCCTGTATACGACGACGGAGCATGTAATCATGTGACAACTCAGTTGACGGACAGTGACAGTAAAGCAGTTCAAATGAAAGAAAAATCCAAAGATCCAGTTCATGTGAACGATGCGTTGTATGGAGTAGACAAACAATTTAGGAGAGAGGCCATGATAGACGAATTCAAAAACCTCATAAGAAATAAAACGTGGAATTTTATCAGTAAACCCAGTGACCGAAAAATAATAAGGACGAAATGGGTTTTTAAAACAAAATACGATGAAAATGGAAAGATGGAAAGACATCGTGCGAGACTGGTAGCATTAGGAAATACTCAAATACAAGGAGTAGATTTTGACCAAACATATGCACCAGTGGTTCAAAAGAACACGATGCGACTACTGTTTGCAATATCAGTAGAAAGAGGTTGGAGTATCCATCATATCGATATAACTGCTGCATTCATATTAAAATAACATGCATGAAATTTCACTAATGAAAATTGCAGGTATGAAATTTCCTAATGACATATAATATGTCATTAGGAAATTTCATACCTGCAATTGTCATTAGTGAAATTTCATGCATGTTATTTTAATATTTAAGAAGGTGATTTTGACGTTTCTTTAGTTGATAACTCGCTCAGATGATGACACCGTGTGTCGAAACAATTGTAAGCACGTTACAAGTATATATTTTTTGTGTAAATTGGAAGATATTATTTTCTCTTTATTTATCATTCATGATGAATTTACACATATTAAATGCCACCACGATAGAACATATGTTACCTTATTTCATAAAAAAAAATTAACTGACTTGTGAACAAAATTGTGTAATGTGGGGATATAGAGTTGTCGTGCCAACTAAATTGAGAAGTCAGCTGTTGGAAGAATTACATTCAAACCATTTAGGCGTGGTCAAAATGAAATCTACAGCTCGTTCTTACTTCTGGTGGCCAAATTTGGACAAACAAATTGAAAATATAGCTAAAACGTGTCGTTCTTGTTTGTTGACATCTAACGATCCCATTAAAGCTCCTTTAGTTCCTTGGTCAATTCCTCAGAAACTTTGGCAAAGAATTCATATCGATTTCTTAGGTCCTATTAAACAAACAAATTATTTAATTATAGTAGATGCATACAGTAAGTGGCCTGAAATTTTCAAAATGGATAGCTTCACCTCTGGGGCTACCGTAGTAAAATTGATGGAAACCTTTTCGAATTGGGGAATTCCGGAAGTTCTTGTATCAGACAATGCCCCCCAATTGGTATCCGCTGAATTTGAATGTTTTTTGAAAAGAAATGGTATCAAGCATAAGACAATATACTCTTATCATCCAGCCACTAATGGTGCCGCAGAAAATGCTGTACAAACATTCAAAAATGGAATGAAATCAGCTTTAATGGATCCAAGAAATAATGGTATATCGTGTGATACCTTAGTATGTCGATATTTATTACACTATCGAAACGCAGTTCATTGTACTACTAATGAATCACCTGCTTTGCGTATGATAGGCAGGAAATTGAGAACAGTTTTAGATTTAGTTACACCCTGCAATAACAACGTTATTGAAAGTAAACAAGAAAAGCAAAGTGAGAATTTTACAGCGAAAGAGCGTGTGAAACTCCAAGAAGGAGATGAAGTAGTAATCAGGGATTATAGGGCAAACAAAAAATCATGGGTAGAAGCAAAAATATTGAAAGTTTCAGGAGTTCGCAATTTTCTTTGTGAATTGAAAGATGGCACTCTCTGGAGAAGACATTTAGATCAGATTAAAAAAATCAGTCAAATATCGCCACATGTAATTGAGCCCCGCAAATACGCATGTATACCTGATCATTCCATCTATCCTAGTAATGGGAAACATGATGAGACGTTTTCAAATCCTGATGATTTGTCAAGATCATTCTCAGATGATCAAGTTGGCGAATCATGTGTTTCATCTGATATTTCATCTAGTACTAATTTTAACAGAACGGTTAGACCTAAAAGAAAAGTAGCACATATAAGATATAGAACTTGATCATCCATTTTAATGGTTTAATATTATATTTTTTGAGGGAGGTGTGTGATGGATTCACCTAGTATGAATTTGTTGATAACAAAACTTGTCAGTGTCAATCAAATAATTTTTGAACTTTGTAAAGATCCTTCTGGTTTTGCATTAAAGTTATTATATTGTATCCGTTTATCTGTTACTCTCAGCTTGAGTGAATTTGAGGTCTTCGTTGCGGGTGGTTGAATTTTTTTTTATTGTCCAGCATACGTATACAGGATGGACGTGAACAAACTATTGAAAGATGAACTGAGATATGAGCTACTTGTTAGGGGATTCTCGGGGTTACAGGGTGAAACAGCTCCGTCAATGGGACGTCAATTGCAGGAGGTTATCCGAACAGAATCATTTGGAGAGATCCAAACACAGGGTGATTTTATTCCGGTTCCATTGGAAGAAATTGATGCTATCATAAAGAAAACCGAAAGTCTTGAACAATATGTGAATTCTTGGCAAATTAGTCGTAAAGAAAGAGGCGAGGAGTATGTAGACACAAAACTCAAACATTTCTATGGTAGGGTACAGCGTTTGAATGTAGAAGATAAACCGGAAAATAAACATCTCCTGAATGCCGTGTCCAATATTATTACTAGGTTAGAAGCGGTCGAAATACAGTCGGATGGAATTCGGGATGCCATTCAGGTCCAAACATTTGTGCGGAGTGGGGGAAATGTCCTCGGACCGGACCCAACTCAGACTCCGTCTACTTCTAGTAGTAATACTATCGTGACTAATGTTCATAAGTATCAATTCGAACCCCGGAAATGGGATGTGCACTTCACTAGCGAAGAGGGATTGAGTGTGTCAGCCTTTTTAGAACTTGTTGAAGAAAAGAGGAGGTCCAGCAACATTTCGGTAGGCGAGTTATTGAGTTCTGTTAGCGAGCTTCTACAGGGTGTTGCGGCGATTTGGTATCGTTCAGTTCGAGATGAGATAAGGACTTGGAAGGATTTTGTAGATTTGTTAAGGGGCGAGTTCCAACCTTACAACAACGAACAGAAATTATGGGATGAGATTAGGAAGAGAACTCCCTGACCAACGGAACGAATTGTAATTTATTTTGCTTTTATGGGCAACCTTTCCTTCCGAAGAGGCCCGGTTGGATGTCCTCCGACAAAATATTCACCCTCATTTTATTTACAACTTAGGTTTAGCTACTTATGGAACCGTAGAGGAGTTGCGGAAGTTGTGCAAACGATTGGAGTTGAACTGCGATAGAGCTGATAAGTGTGAACCCCCTCCCGAGCGACCACAAAACCTACTTGAACCCGACCTGGCATACCGAAGTGCTCGACCATCGTCAAGTATGCAACCCCCTAGTGCCGTAAGGCCCGAGCGGAGGCTGATGGCCATGGAGCCAATAATACGTTGTTGGAACTGTTCCAGAGAGGGGCACCGGTTCTCACAATGCACCGAGACGAGGCGGAGGTTTTGCTATGGCTGTGGCAGGGAAGGAGTGTTCAAACGAGATTGTTCTCGATGTTCGGGAAACGGACAGGGCGGCGAAGCTATCGGTCGTCGTCGTGCAGACTAATCCCGGTAGATCTTTCTTGGGCGGTCTGGCTGGATGTTGTGAACGCCGCGTACCACAAGCCACAACTGAACTACTTGTTAACCAAGGTAGCAGGGGAACCTAGACCATATGTGGAGGTTCTTATTTTTGGGGTTAGGTTCGTATGTTTGTTGGACTCAGGTGCATCTCAAACGGTTATTGGACGACAGGGTTGGCGCAGGTTGCAAGAGATAGGAGCAAAGTCTTTGACGAATAGAGCAACCATCTCAGTGACAGTTGCGAATGGTGCTTCATGTCAATCTATCGGTACCGTGAGTCTTCCTATGGAGCTACAGGGTAAGGTGAAGGTAATGAATTGTTTGGTGGTCCCCGAAGTCGACATGGGAGTCGTTTTAGGGATTGACTTTTGAAAGAAGATGGGAGTAGTTCCGTCCTTCTCGTCGGGGAGCTGGGAGTTTGAGCGTAAGCAGATATGCAGCTTTGTCGAAAAGGATCTACTGAGCGCTGAGCAGAAGGATGTATTAGATAATTTGGTTAGGGAAAATTTTACCAGTATGGGAACGGATTTGGGATGTGCAAATGGAGTGGAACACAGGATTGATACGGGAGATCATGATCCAATCAGGCAGAGGTACTACGCGATCTCACCGTATATGCAAAAAATTATGTATGACGAATTGGACAATATGTTGGAATTCGGGGTAGTCGAACCATCCTCCTCAGGTTGGTCGTCTCCGGTTGTGCTCGTGAAAAAGTCTGATAACAAGTTCAGGTTTTGTGTAGACTATAGAGCATAAGGTAACGAAGAGGGACGCTTATGCTATACCCTATATCTCTATGATATTGGACCGGCTTTGGAATAGCAAATTCTTGTCGTCGATCGACCTCAAAAGTGCGTACTGGCAAATAAAATTGGAACAATCGAGTAAGGAGAAAACCGCTTTCATAGTTCCCGGAAGGGGATTGTTCCAGTTCACTAGAATGCTGTTTGGGTTGCATAACGCCCCGGCTACTTGGCAACACTTTGCCGACAACATGCTCGGGCATGACCTCGAACCCTTTTGCTTCATCTAACTAGATGATATCATCGTGGAAACTCCTGATTTCTATACCCATATTAAGTTCGAACGGGTATCCAGGGCGGGACTAACGGTGAACCAGGAGAAGTGAGAGTTTGTTAAACCACAGCTAAAATATTTGTCGAAAGTCGAAGCTGTGGTTAACTTCCCTACTCCGACTAAGGTCAAGGAAGTCCGCAGGTTTTTGGGACTCACCTCATGGTACCGGAGGTTTGTTCCAAACTTCTCAGAGAGGGTGGCACCGTTGACCAATCTGAGAAGAGTAAGCGGTTCGTATGGGATGATGAAACAGAGGCAGCCTTCACAGATCTGATGCAGTGTCTTGTTACTGCTCCCATACTAACTTGCCCTTACTTCAGTCGGCCATTTATTGTTCAGACAGATGCTAGCCAGAAGGCCCTGGGTGCCGCACTAGTACAGGAGTTCGAAGATGGGGAAAAAGTCGTCGCCTATGCCAGTCGAACCCTGAACTCGTATGAGACCAAATATTGTGCTACGGAGTTGGAGTGTTTGGCAGTCATTTGGGCCATTAAAAAGTTTCGTTGTTATCTGGAAGGGGTTTCATTTCAAGTGGTCAGCGACCACGCGAGCCTCAAGTGGTTGGCAAACTTGAAGGAACCGTCTGGACGTCTTGGCCGTTGGGTGTTGCAACTTCAGGTCTATGATTTCGAGGTGATCCATCGAAAAGGCAAGTACCACGAAGTCCCTGACGCCTTATCGCGCGCGGTCCCCCGGCTAGATATGATTGATATCAGAGCTGAGGATTTCGATACGTGGTACCAAAAACAATTGAGGAGTGTGGAGAGTATGCCAGATATATTTCCGTTATGGAAGATTGAGGGGTACAAGCTATTTAAACACGTGGTCTGTCGTGTGCCATACCTGGAGGAGAATTTCGAGTGGAAACTGGTCGTCCCGAAATCTAAAAGGAAAGCAGTATGTGCTGAATGCTACGATGAGGTTACAGCGGGTCACTTGGGAATTTTCAAGACTTCCCAGCGGGTTGCTCAGACCTATTACTGGCCAGGTCTGAAGAAGGATGTAGCAGCATATGTTCGGGTATGCGAAGTCTGTCAGGTGCAGAAATTAGAACAGAAAGCACCAGCGGGTTTGATGGGGTCAAGGAAGGTGACTCGATCTTGGCAAATGGTGTGCACGGACCTCATGGGACCTTTTCCATAAACCACCCGGCGAAATAGGTTTTTATTGATTGTTGCTGACGTCTTCACAAAATATTCACTATTGTTTCCTCTGAAGACTGCTACTGCGGCTGCTATCCAACGACATGTGGAGAACGATGTCTTTTTGACCTATGGTGTTCCAGAATATCTGTTGTGCGACAATGGAAGGCAATATGTGGAAAAATCGTTCAAAAAGATGGTTCAAAGTTATAATTGCGTTATGGTTCTGAACCATCTCTACCATCCTCAGAGTAACCCAACGGAAAGGATAAACCGTGTGTTGAAGACCATGATTAGGTCTCATGTGGGGGATAACTATCGTGACTGGGATGTTAATTTGGCGAAGTTAGGATTCGCGTTACGGACAGCAGTCCACGAGGTTACCGGGTATACCCCCGCGTACCTCAATTTTGGAAGAGAGTTGAATATCTCTCGTCGAGCTGCTGGCGACGGAGCTCCCCGACCGGCCACACCACGGATTGAGATTGGAGAAAGACATCAATTGGCTGAGCATGTTAGGGACTTAGAGGGAGTTCAAATGGACGTAAGGAATCGATTGAATACCGCCTACGAGAAAAGTTCTGGGCGATACAATTTGCGGAGAAGACCCGTCGCCTTTTGTATGGAGGACACGGTTATAGTAAGGAATCATGTGCTCTCAGATGCTCCTAATTATTTCGCGGCGAAGTTGACGCCAAAATTCCTTAAGACAAAAGATATCCGATAACGTTCATAGATTAGAAACCTTTGAGGGAAGGAAGCTGTTGGGAGATTTCCATGTGTGTGACATGAAACCATTTTTCGGCAGAATGCAGTAGAGCTGGCCCTGCGGAAAGGGGCCTCACAATACGCTCGCGGTGAGACGCTGCCTTAATGCCAACCTAGAAACTGTTAGCCATCAACAACTTGTTTCCTGTCGACTCTAAGACACCGTCAAGTTACGTGTGTGATTGTAGGAGGAGCTTTGAGTGGATGAGGAATGAAAGGAGTGTGTCGGTTTGGGCAAAGTAGATCAGATCAGGTTAAGGGTTTCTTTTTTGGAGTTAGTTAGGGTTAGGGAGTAGGCGGATAGTGATTTCCTTGCTGTGTATAGCGTACGTTTTGGGGACCTGATCCCAAAATGGTTTTGAACCAGTATCGCATCCACAGGAGGTTGTCTTACTCAGTGATGTAGCCCGGCATTGAGCCAGTGAGTCCAGAATGATATTGGTAGACCATTCGGTAGTACAGACTCCGGCCAATATACGATGGCGCAGATCACTGCTTGGGTGAGGTCCCAGCTTGATGTGGTTGGTCCGTTCGGTGTTAGGGTTTGTAGTTTATTCGGTGCGTTTAAGATTGTATTTGCGTGGTAACTTTGTTGTTCGATGGTGAATGAGCGAAATTACTTCCTCGATTTTATTTGCTTATTGATACGAGCACTGGGGACGCCACTTAAAGTCGGAAGTAATACCAGCAACATTCTAGTGTGGGTTGGAGGTTATTCCGTGTGTTAAGATTGTATTTGCGTGGCAACATTGTTGTTCGATGATGGGTGAGCGAAATTACGTCCTCGATGTTATTTGCTTATTGATATGAGCCCTGGGGACGCCAGGTAAAGTCGGAAGTAATACCCGCGACATTCGAGCGTGGTTTTGGTTCGAGGAGCTTTCCATACATCATGTGTATAGGTGAGGAAAAATTTTGCTAGGCTGAGATTAGGTTAGTTCGAGTAGGATAGAATACGGGTTTGGGCTATGTTGGGTTATTATCATAAGGTAAACTACGGCGGACACAAGATTGTAAAATTTCAAGGAAATTTCTGGAAGTAAGGGAGGGATGTTACGGGTTGATTTTGCAACTCACCCCGCAACACTTTAAGAAGATCATAAATCAGTTACGTTACCTGGTATAGTATGCCTGAGACCACATTTCAACGTTTCATATAAGAAGCCAGGAGACATTTTGACTACTTTTAGAGAACCACTTGTTATAAGCTACTGTACAGCGGAAGGTCCTTGTGGAAGTCAGGTTCGGTAAGTACATTTATGCAGCTCGATTTTATAAATACGTCCAGCTCTACATCGATCAGTTCATCACGTTAGGTTGGCTGGAAGTGAATGAATAACACTCAGGGTTGTCTTCGAACTGTCTCTGTAATATAGTCGCTTTGTTGAGTAAGATAATCATCTTAGCAGGGCCACTTGCGAACATTCAATTTACCAGGCAGTTGTTCTGCGATTGGGGCATACGTTCAACACAGCTTCATTCGGTACTCGGCCTTTTGCTCCGCGAAAGGGTTATAATGTCGAGCGATCAGCTGTTCGATAAGCACTGAAAATAATTGTCGAATCGAGTTAGTAACGAGCTAAATTCCGCAGAGAAATACCTTACTATCGCCTGAATCATAGGTGGCCCACTCCAATAATGTTTTCCAAACACCAAAAAGTAATTCGTGGTGTTTGCTTCTCATAGGTTATAATGGTTATGTTGTTATTCTGTCAGATGGAGTTAGTATGTGGAGGGGTCGAGCGGTCAGACCGAGATTCGAGTGAAGTGCACGGAGCTGGCCGGTGTAGGCTTAGATACGACGTGCCGTGGTCCTTTTCTAACATTGCGAGTGCGACAGAGGTGAATGGGAATGGGCTGCACGTCGGAGATTAGTGACGAGAGGCCGGAGCCAAAGGATTGGGAGAGCGAGACGGGAAGTTGAGTGAAGAGTCTGGAGAAATAGTATGGGTGATCAGCTGTAAGATGAGGTGGGCGAACAGAGCGAATTGAGTTGAATGTTTATCTTTTTTGTTGCGGGAAGAGCTGAGTGATCATTTTGTTGGAACGTGAGCAGGAAGCTTTCAGGGTTTTGAGAAGGGAATGTGTTCTCTGAAGTTGTTTTCTGGAACGAGGGAATGGGAGTCTGAGTTTTGCCAAAAGTCGTGTAGACGAAGCACAATTTCCTCGTGTTGCTGAAGGTGACCGGTAAGTCTAAACGAATGTCAGATGGGGACTTTTCCTCTAGCTTAGCTGTTCGTCGTTTTGAGTATATCATTTCTATTAGGTTGTTCGACGGTTGTCTCCTCAGGGAAGCTAGAGTCCCGGAGACTAGACTTGCGCTGCTGCCGTTGTTGACGAAGGGAAGATTCTGGAAAGATTTGAGTTGGGAAACGGAGGAAAGATTCAGGAAAGATTGGTGTGAAGGATTGAGTTGAGAACCCTCAAAGGAGGTAACATCAATTGATGGATTCATTTGGTAAGTCATTTGATGATGTCTCATAATTATAGGGTCCCAGTCGGGGGTACCATCCTGAAGGAACGATTGGCAGTATTGCGTGGTACATATAGTCTCTCCACTCTAGTGAAGTTCTACCTGCATTCAGTAACTTAGTGCTTGTTGAGTCACGACCAGGGCAGTGCCGAAGTGAACTCTTGCATTGTAATATTGATTTCCAAAGTAACCTCTCCACCCTAGCGACGACCAACGGGTGACTTGTCGCTAAGACCTGCGTTGTAGTGTGACTTGCATCGTTCTTTTTAGTACTGCGTTGTAACACGTGTATCTCCGTTGTAGCGGGGCCCTCTGCCCCTCCCCATCATAGTAACGATTCATTGCTGCCTTATGGGTGTTTGTAAGCGGCCCCGTGACGTCACTGCGGCGCGTACCCTTTAGTTTATACAGCGTGGTTCTACCTTCGCCTTTATGCATTCACATTTAACTTATTTCTAGATTTAACTTATTTATACATATTTACATTATTTATACACTTACATTATTTATATTTTTACATGTGCACGTCTCTCTCTTGGCATTGAGTGTAGACGACTTACGATTTCTCTACCCACCTTTATTATAGTGTCTGCTCAATCCTGACCATCTTGGCGGTCTTCTAGTTTAACATCTTTACTGAGCTAGGGCAAGTAGTTGCGCTTCTCGAGCTAGTGAGCGGACACATATTGTAACATCTTTATAAAAGTGCGTAACAATTGTTTTCTTCACATTGTCGATATTAAGCGGCGGAAAATTGTTATATATCAATTGGCATTTTCTGTAGTACCTAGTATTAGAGATATAAGTCAGTGTCAAATAGTAATACAACATTTTAAAACCCGCATCAAACTTATTACATTTTATCTATAAATACACAATATCATCCTAATCCTACTTCTGTCATATCAAACACATCCAAGATTCTGAGTGCTTTCAGCAATGACAACTCTTACTACATCATACCCTTTACAGAAAATACCAATACAAAAAACATGAAAAGTTATAAATGCTTATTACAGGCTTACAGTCATATCATAGTCTTCAAACCTACAGGTCATTGTATACCTCTGCGTCTCAACTTGTGGGCTCTTGAAATTCTTAAAGATGGTACAAGGCTCTACAGTAGAATTACTACCCTGATAACTAAGTCATGCTTAATTTCTGATATTTGTAAAAGATCACTATTTTGTCTCGGAACATTGGAACCATTGTCAATCAAGTAAGACCTTGGTGACTTACGTTTGGTTACCACTGTTGCAGGACACTACTGATTTTCAAATCTATACCCAACAGTTCCACCTTCTTTAAATTCTGGTCTTTCCTCAGTATGTTTGTCATAAGACTCCAAATAGCTATTATTTCTTATTCTACTAATTCTTTTCTGAAATCTTTTACAGCAAAAATAAAGGGAATTTAGTTTTCACTTTCCTAGAGAACATAAGTTCAGCTGGAGATTTCTTAAGGCTATTAGGTGTATTACGATGAAATACAAATGTTCAGAGAAACTGCCCACTGTGCAAATACTCATCGCATTAACGTTATTATATGGTAACCTAGATACATTGTTACGTTATGATTTTAGTGCCCATAACGTACCAATGACTATTTTAGAGTCGTTATATATCCACCAACATAACAAAATCGCAGATACGTTACATAAAATTCAAATCTGGTATGTATTTGAAACTGTTCTGTTACACCTAAAGTAATTATGCGTGATGAAATAGTTACATAAAAAGTCCATTTTTCTTACATTCCTGAAAACTACTTTCTTATAGGAAAAGTACTTTCTCAAAGAGTAACAACATCTGATCTGTATGTCTCAAGTCTCTTCTTTTTAGGTTTTTTCGAATGTATTAAGTACATCATAAAATACCTAAATCTATCTTTCAAAGATATACTATTGATGAATTATTAACATTTCAAGTACGAATAGCAAAACGTTTATGGTTTATCCATTAGAGCTTTCCTAGGGAAATTAATAAAATATTCGAAAATATACAATCAAGCATAAAGTTTGACACAAATGATATACCCATTTGTGCCTAAGCTTTATGCTGTCTTCAGTCGAGTTCATATTACTAAGTATATATAAATCTTGGCCAGGTAAAAATGACAAGATATGGATTATTCAGAATGTATGAATAAAAAATCAATTGAATGATTACGTCCAGTGAATGATAGTGAGAATCAGTTGAATCTATATATGTGGAATAGGGATGATACAACCAAAATGTTTATTGTTACGTGCGTATTTCCCGCCACGTAACATAGGTTTCAATCAACATATTTTCATATCTTACCAGGTTACTAAAAAGTATGCAACTACCATCACATGCAGAAGTGATGTGAATTGCCTATCCAAATATTCAACAACAAATTATATCAACATATCTTACCAGGTTACTAAAAAGTATGCAACCACCATCACATGCAGAAGTGAGGTGAATTGCCTATCCAAATATTCAAATCGAGATTAATGTTTTGCTGAAATCAAGAATGAAATAAGACAATTCAATCTTTCTTTATTTAGTTACAATATAAAACAGTTATTGCGTCGGCAAACTCAAATAAAAACCACTTGTGAGCACAAGACACTAAGGGAACTTCCAGGTCATCCATAGATTGGCTAGTGGATGCCTGTTTAATGTAGTTGGTCGTATGAACTTATGTTTTCTTCTATCAAACTTTACTCTTATCGGGAACGATACGTCTCACCCGATATCCAGATACACCTAAAAATTAAATAGTATTATTGAGATAAAACAAACATTGATTGTATAGAATATAGAATACTTACAGTCAAAATGTAACGATCATCAATTTTCATTTGTTTACTGAAAATAAACAAATCTTTACGACAGTTATGTTAGGTTACTGTCAACGTCAACCGTTCAGAATATCCTGGATCGGCATTGGTTCACGAACGATAGACTGTACGGGGTTAGTCAATTGTCATTTCCTGGCACGAATTTTAATGTATGATATAGAAAGAAATGGCTGTGGTTTTATTACGTGACCGCAGGACATTTCTTCTGCCTCAAAATTATTTTTTGGGAATTATAAAACTAACGAGCTACGGAAAACTGAGTTTCAAATATAGTCTAAGGAAACAGACTCAAAAAGCGGAAAGAAAGAGAGGAGAGAGAGAGAGAGAGAGAGCGAGAAAAAGGAGAAAGGGGGAGTGCGGGCGGATGATCAAAAAAGACAGGTGGACAAGTGATCTTCTCTACAAAATTTTGATAATATACTGGAGGATTATCATTTTTTCAAGTGAATTTGGGTTCCAAGGAGAGTTGACACTTTAAAGTGCATGTGCAAGCTTCTGCTCGCATGTCATTTCGACTAGGAGTCGGATTTGAAGTCCCAAGCTCAGCTTCGTTGACCCGCCCAGGCCTTCTACGAGTCGCCAGAACTGTTCCAGCCAAGCTTTATGGTGAACGGAACCGTTCAGTAAATGGGTTCCTCTAATCTCGCAACATACGAACAAGATAAGTAGACCACAACGTTGGGGTGAGTCGTAATTTACCTTTCTCGCTTTCACTCTGCTTGTTGCGTTGTTGCAATCATATTGCTCTAAATAACGACAGGAGCTTGCATACCGCCAGTTTGAATCTTGCTATCTACATCCCTGCAATACCTGCATTATAAAAACAATAGAAACCTGCTTGCCACTTTCGCATGATTACTTTTTTTATTTGTGCATGCCAAAAGACCGTTTATCATCTTATTTCGTGCCAGTGCTTCGTCTGAACATTCATTCAAGTGTTTTCATCGAACTTTTAATTATTGTCGGCGTCATATACCTTGTAGTAAAAATTAAGTACCTAGTTTTAGGAAAGAAATTCTTGGCTCATACTGAGTATGATCACACGAGCAAGTATACTTTAATATTACTGTTTTCTCATTTTTTTTTGTTGTAAAACTAATACCTTTTCAAACTGTTTTTCTGGTTGTTCATTTATTGTGTATTGATTGGTTTATAATTCAATAAATAATTTGTGAAACTTCTAGAACCTCACCTAAAGGTGGATTTATTCTCCTTACCTGCCCCCAATCTGCTGAGCTAGCCAAGTGGTCATTTTATCAGACAACTATTTTTGTGACCATAATAAATAAATTTGTTACCTTTGATTTTGGAATCAAAAAGGGATTTTTTTTTAAGATCATCTCCAAAACCACTTTCACCCAATTTAAAAACGTAACATTATAATGACTTGATTTAAGAAAACTTGAATTTCAAATAAAAAAATATATATTAAAAAATTAACATAAAACAAAATAATAAACAATAATACACTTTCTCTGTAAACTTAAAATATACAAATGATTAATATTTATTGGAGTCTAATAATTGAAAACTCTTAAACTTCAAGAAGGCTACCTTATGAACACAAACTTTTTAGTTTCCCTTAAAAATCGCTGTTTGGCATGTCGCAGCCATTCCATAACTATATTGTCAAATAAACAATCTGAAAAAGTTGGAAAAACTTTCCGTACTGCACCTAAATGAATATGTTTCGTAATATTTTTTAATAATGCTGTCAGTATAGCTGATTACCCCGCATAAGTCTGATAAAAGTAGTGCCTTTTATTCTGAAATTATTTTTCTGCCCTGTCCAGGAACAGAATGTTGCCAAGGAGTTTGACAATGTAAGGGATAATATTCTCCTCAGGAAGTCTGCTCATGTTTTCCTCCGTACTGTAAATATTTCTGTACCTGAAAATTTCGAGTAATGATGATTTTATAATATGGAAACAAGCTCATAGACAATCAATGTGCAAAACTTTCATGGAACAGGAATGTTCAAACAAATCATCTCACTCATGGAGATCTCCGAGCAATAAAAGATATAGAGGTGCCATTTCTATATAAACAACACATATTGATGTGAAAGCTGCATACCGCTATCCTTTGTTATGATTTGTAGGTGAGGGGGAGATTTGTTATTGTTTTGAAAACTGGAGCTAAGCTTAGAACCAGTGGCGTGCTGATACATTTTTTTTATATATTATCAATTAGACACAGTCGGTGCAGACAAATTTGTTATCGCGTGTATTGGCATCGATAGACGATCACATGCCTGGTTGGAAAGCAAGTTTGTTATTTGGCTGCAACCCTAATGCTTGGAATGCGCACCAACCACCAGCAGTAGTGCTGTAGGTCTCCCTACTGATGAAAAGTGAATGCGCTTCCAATGAAAACAAATTCGCCCTAGCAAATAAAAGCTGCCATGTACCCGCAAAGGCTATGAGTGTTGTCAAAAAATGGTAACATGTTCTTACGTTAATACAATGAATTTTTGGATTAAACTCTTACTATCATACAAATGGCAACATTTCCTAAATGGTTGCATAAATAACTCATTCATAAATAGAATTCATGATGAATATGTAGTGGACAAATAGTTATTTATGTAACAGGTGCAAAAATAAGTGACTGTTAATTGTACATTATTGTACATGGGAGAATTGTCAACACGCTGCGTGTACTAACACAGCATACACTAATTCTTTTACGATCATTAAAAAAATAGACTTTCATCCGTCAATTTTGAATGTGAAAAGGTAGTGCTTATTGCTGTGGAGCAATAGAAATCAAATTGCAAGTCGTTATCAAGTTATTATACACTTCATAACAGTTGCAGAGAATTGAATTTTTCTTTGTTCTTTTTTAGACAATGTAAGTCAAGAATAACCTTACTCAAAGTGAAACATTGTCAACGACTTTCAAAAAAACAATAGCAATGTTGTTGCCAGTTCTTGCGCGTTCAGGTGGTAAAGTCTTGTTCATACCCTCACATAGTTCGCAATTTTTCTGCATGACTGGCAGCCATTTTATGCGCAGAAAAATTGCTAAATTCGTTAGGATATGAACAAATCTTCACGTGAACGCGCGAGAATTGGCAACAACGTTGCTGTCGTTCGTTGTTCGCCTGATGTCACTGTCTACGATAATTTTGTATTTCGAATAATGATTCTGGTGCTGTCATCGTAGAAGACGAAGATGCTTCAAACTTTGGGGACAGTGCCAGTTGCAGAGTTTTCATCCTTAATATCTTTCAACGCTGGGAGGGGTTGGAATCCACTAAATGAACGAATTTGTTAAAAAACTTCATGTTTGCTGTTGTTTTGCAAAAAAAAACTTTATATTGTACCAATAAACATGAAATATTGAATAAATATGATTAATCGGATACGAGCTGGAAGAATTTGATTTGATAATCAGTACGAATTTTGCACTCCGGAAACCCTTAAACTGCGCCCAAATTCTTACTGGTAAGAAAAATATTTTGAAGAAAACTGAAAAATATTACCTAATCGCATCAGATGAGGATTAATTATAAAATGCCAAGACTGGTAATAGTTCTACAAACTGACCGAAAAATATGGTGGTTAGAACAGATAACTGAAGATTTCTAAGTGAGTGATTTACACCACAACTGGTCAATTGCTCTATTGCTTGGTAACCTGAAAATATAATGTTTCTGAACCAATGTCAAAGTATCATAAGGAATATGAGATAATGGAAATATTGTCTTGACAATCATTATACCTACGTAACCCGTTCATTAGATTTTAAACTTGTGATGATTCACAGTGATTCGTTTACAATCAAGAAGTTCATGTCCACGTACGGTTTAACCGGAAGCAACATTTTTATTCAAATGGCAACATCGAAAACTTCTGATGAACGGGTTATGTGAAAATCCCTGTATATGAACAAAACATTCCAGTACCCAGCAGAGTGGGTCTATAGCTAGTGACTCATAATCTGAATTCGGTTTTGAAGAGTTTTTGCTTACTTACTTATTTTTCAGTGTACCTACTGCAACAAGTATTTTCCTATTTATGAATAGGTAATCATTTTTCAAAGCACAAAGTTTCTCTTAAGCTATTTCAACAAAAAGGGTATTTTTGTCTCGCAATCGGAAATCAGTAAATATCAACTTTAATAATACTACTAAAAACTAAGTAGAGTATGCCCATCAGACATGGTACCTATATGCCATGTTGCGACGCCCATGGTTTGATTTGATACTTACTTGTGAAATGTTTGTTTAGTGCTTGATAACTTTTTCAGCCCACAAACTTCACAAGTTATCGCCATTTCGCAGAGATAAGGTCTCTAATATAACAATTCAACAATCCAACACTTCTGCCACTTTAAATTAAAACAATTACACAAATAGGCTCAAATCCAAACTGAACTGACAAGACGATAAATAAGTTGTCAAAGCATGTAAACAAACTAGATCGCCAAGTTAGGAGTGAATAACCATACGGAATTCCAACCTGATTGATGAGTGGAAACGGAAATATCCGATAATGTTTTTTTTTTAACATGATCCGAGCATTCATATTTATAAACAACGTCGGGTATGTTGCTTCCAAGAAAGATACAGGAAAGCCCTCTCTATATCTTTTATTGCTCGGAGATGGAGATTTGTTTATAAACGATGAATTTTAGAAGACACTACTTGAGTATATGCTATTTTCTTCTTCTATAAAAAATAATAAATGATGGTACAAATGCAATTGTTTAAAAGATTCATCATTTGATTTTATCAAATCATCAAACTTTAATGGTAAGGCCAAATCTTTCAACGGAAAATAATCTTTGATGAGATCTTCACCAACCATTACTCCATATTTATTTTTTTCTTCATGATCATGGTTACATTTGACTGATCTGTAAAATAAAAGTTTTTTAGACGTTGGTTAAGTACTTAACTGAATGTTGATCAATCATCACCAAATGAACTAGAAATGTATTAGATCATAATTAAATTCATCTCTGTAGTTATTGACTGCTATAAGCTAATAGTAATAAAAAAATCAAAAGATTGAACAAATAATCACAAATTTTTTGAGTGGTAGTAACAATTACATCCATTAAAAAAAGGAAAATTTGAATAACAAAATAATACACAGAAATGTATCTATACCTTGGCCTCCATCATCTAAATTTATAGCAAGACTATTCTTGCTACAACTTGGAATATGTGATATGTTATCAGTATCCACAGATGACTTTGAAAAATATGTGAGAATTTATTTTATTTCACAGAATCCTATCCTATTTTGTACCTTCATTGGAGGATTTCGAACTGTCATCAGTTCTTTCCGCCAGAATATTGCTGAATAGTCCTCCTGAAAAATCAAAATTATGTGTTCAAATTGAGATAATGAATGATGAAGCAAATATCAACTTATATTAGCACAATCAATCAACATTATCACCCATATCAACGCAATCAATGCATAAATGGCAAGATGATTTTTCACTATAATTATATATGAATACCTTCTCTTGGTGGGGGTGAGTGAACGGGTTTATTAATTTTGATTATTCTTTTTCCTGACCCTCTCTCCAATGCGTCTTCTGATTCAGACGACTGAACTGCAAGTCTCTCAGCAGAAATTGCTTGCTCATAGGAAGCTAAAAAATCATGAATGAAATATGAAATGTTATATTTCTACAAATGAACCAAAGTATTTTGATTGAAAACTTCTATATCCACTTTTACGTCCTTGCTTTCGAGGAAACTGACAAAAAAATAATAAGGAACTCACAAAATTTTCCAATCATCCTAGAGACCTTGAATATTGGCCAATTTTCATCAACTGGAGCCATCTTGATGATCAATGTTCTTTGACTCTTGCTTGATTTGGGCCGTATGAATACAATTCATCTGAGTTCGTATCAATTAACCTGGTGATTGGCACATCAGAAATTTCATTTGTTTCATATTGAACTACTGCATACTGAAAATAAAACAAATCAGTAATCGATATAGTGGAATGGATGAACTCTGAAAATCGATAAACATAGAAAATTTCATTCATAAAAAATTACTTATGAAGTAGGTATGATGAAATCAAAGATGAAAGTAATTTTAATGATTTTGGACAACTATTAGGTAAATATTCAGTCTATTACCTAATATGAGCAGTATTCCATGTTTTGAGACACACTGTACACAGAAATCCTAAAAGTGGAAAATTTTGGAGTCAAGGATACATTTACTGGAGGATTTGAATTCACAACACAAACATGTTACAAGAGTTGATTTTGGTCAGTGATATTTTGTGATATTCAGAATCCAATGGAGTAGTCATATTTTGGCTAAAAGCTCTATAATTCAATTGGTAACACGATTCAAGGCCTTTTTTAATTCATTTCCCTGTAACTTCGTGAAATTTTCCGATTTTTAACATCGAAATATAATTATAGTTGGCCCTGAAAATTAAAAAAATTTCGCATGGGTTGAAAAATATATATGACTTATAAGGGTGCTTCGATTTCAAATAGGTCACACGGATGTATACTCATGTTCACAGAAAATTGTTGAATTCAAGGTATTCGAGCAGCGATCTCAGTTTCGGTCTTGGAATGGATTTGGTTATCGATTCATTCGTTGCAGTCATTAGTTATTGACTGCTAGACCTACCCTATACTGATGAGGGGCAACACGCTGAAATCGATATATACAGGGTGACCCAGGGGTGTGTGCATGGTTCATAACTTTTTTTCTATGCAATCAATCGACTTGATTTTTTTTTTCAATCGATAGGTTCAACAATGAGCACATTCTGAAAATATGTTTATCGATATACAAGATGTTTCAAAATAAAATACACGACTACGTTAAATTTTTTTAAATGGCAACCCTCATTTTTTATTCCATTTTTGGATTCGCCACTAAATTGTCAACATAACGCTCCCTGGTTTCATATACCTATCTGCAATAGTTTTTGACTTATGCCAATTTATGTGTCAAAATCGCGTCGTGCATGGACCCACAGAAAAATTCATAACTTCAGAACCTTTCAAGATAACTCAACCTATTTTTTCCCAGACTATTCCTCAAGCTTCAGAGCATCTTTTGAAATGCTGGCGAACTTGAAGTCAATGTTCCATCGCCTACTACGATTTTTTTCAAATGAAGGTTTACAAATGGCAATTACTCGATTTTTTCAAATGCAACACCCTGTATTTTACACCATTACATGGCATTCTCTAAGAGCTTTTCGTCAATATAGCATTTGTGGGGTCTACTTAATGTAGTTTGCGAAATATGTTGAAAATAAGAAATGTGGATGATTTTTGAGGAATCTAGTAGGCTGCTTTCGTAAAATTTGACACATTCTTCAAATTATGGAGAGAATATGTTTTTGAAATTGTAATATAAACAGGAGTACATTACAAAGAAAATAATTCTAGTAATAGTTCCAATAACAGGAAAGAGTGATTAACAATGAACCATGTAAAAATTTTGGGGAAAGGCCACTTATAAATGCTCAAATAGGTCCCCATCATGTTCCACACAAGCTGCTAGTCTTCTTGTGAATGAGTCCCGAACTCTAGCAAGCATTGCTCCATTAGTTGAACGGAAGGCTTCCGTGATCCTATTTTTCATATCATCTGCAGTTGTCGGACGATCTCTGAAAACCCTTTCTTTCACGTACCTACCTCCAAAGAAAGAAATCTAGAGGCGTAAGGTCTGGGGATCGTGCGGGCCAAGGAATAGTACCTCCTCTGCCTATCCAACGATTAGGATAGGATTGATCTAAAAATTCTCGAACTATACTATGCATGGTTATGCACCGGCGCACCATCGTGCTGCAACCACATGGTTCTTCGGGTATTCAAATCCACTTCTTCTAACATTCTCGGAAGACGTTCGCGAAGGAAATGTAAATATCTTTCACCATTTAGCACATTGTCGAAGAAGTATGGACCAATAATGTGATTTCCAATAATTCCTCCCCAAACATTAAGCGACCATCGCTGTTGGTGGTCAAGAGTCCTCAACCAGTGAGGATTTTCGACTGCATAATAATGCATGTTGTGTTTGTTGACCGAACCGTTGTTCTTGAAAGTTGCTTCATCAGAAAACAGAATTTTGTTTAAAGTATTATAATCCTCATCAATCATGCCATTCATTTGAATACAGAACGCAACTCTATTGGCAAAATCATCACCATACAATTCTTGATGTAGGTTCAGATGAAAAGAGTGGAACTTATATTTCAATATTATTCTGTTCACACTTCTTTGTGAAATATCCGTTTCCGCTGCTTTTTTTCTAGTGCTTACGTGAGGATTTTCCTGTAGCATCAATGAAACTTGCAACTCATTTTCCTCATCAATTCGACCACCAACAATTTCCTTCTGAGTATAAGACACACTACCACTGAGTTCAAACAGATCTCTTAACTTTTGGAATGAAGACTCCCGTAGAGTTCTTGCTTCCGAATATGTTTCATGGTAGATTCTGCTTGCTAATAAAGGATTTCTGTCAGCTTCGCCAATACAGTAGACCATATTCACTAATTCTTCGCGAGTGAAATTCATTTTCAACAATTTTACGTGCACAATTATTGACAGTACAAGGATGTCAAATTTTACGATAGCAGCCTACTAGATTCCTCAAAAATCATCCACATTCCTTATTTTCAACATATTTCGCAAACTACACAAAGTAGACCCCACAAATGCTATATAGACGAAAAGCTCTTAGAAGATACCATGTAATGGTGTAATAAAATACAGAGTGTTGCATTTGAAAAAATCGAGTTATTGCCATTTGTAAACCGTCATCTGGAAAAAATCGTAGTAGGCGATGGAACATTGACTTCAAGATCGCCAGCATTTCAAAAGATGCTCTGAGCTTGAGGAATAGTCTGGGAAAAAGTAGGTTGAGTTATCTTGAAACGTTCTGAAGTTATGAATTTTTCTGGGTCCATGCACGACGCGATTTTGACACATAAATTGGCATAAGTCAAAAACTATTGCAGATAGGTATATAAAACCAGGGGGCGTTATGTTGACAATTTATTGGCGAATTCAAAAATGAAATAAAAAAGGACGGTTGCCATTTGAAAAAATTTAACGTAGTCGTGTATTTTATTTTGAAACATCGTGTATATCGATGAACGTATTTTCAGAATGTGCTCATTGTTGAACCTATCGAGTGAAAAAAAAATCAAGTCGATTGCTTGCATAGAAAAAAAGTTATGGACCATGCACACACCCCTGGGTCACCCTGTAGGTGGTCCGAATGTTTCGATGAACATTTCCATGCAACAAGCAATTGCAGAGATAACCTTGTAGGAACTCTGCATGGAAATTTCATCAGATGTAATCCAATGTTAGTCGTGGCATTAGCCAGGAAAGTAATTGTTTTCTGATGGATTTTCGACCCAACTTTTCCTATTGTATAGGATATTAGCAATGAGCAGTCCTCCGGACATCTTATGCCTCAAGTCATAAGCTCATTGTTTGTGAATTACAGTTTTCTTCTCCAATCATCAATGAATATTTGGATATCATTAGGCGAAATGATTATGTTGTCCACCTTGATGAGAGACAATGTCTGCATTCGGTGGGCTGTAATGAGGGCAATTAATGTAGCTAGTTTTCTTGTTAGAGTTTCTAAAGGTAGTTCTTCATTTGGGTGTAACTTCACTAGATAGTCCAGCACTAACTGCGGATCCAATGTAAACTGGTATTTTCTTCTAGCCGGTCTCATTCTTGTTATTCCTTTTAAAAACCTGCGAATCTCTAAATTTTCCCTATATGTTCTGTAAGTATGAGAGAGAGAGAGAGAGCAGGACGGTGGGTATTAAAAGAACTATATGATATTTGCTTGGACTCTAATTCGTCTTGCAAAAAACTTATTACGTCTTCAACTCTTCCTTCAAAAAAATTCTTCTTATGTTTTCTGCAGAAGATATACCAACGTTTATATGTTGTATTGTACTGTTTGATTGTTGATTTAGACAGATATTTTAAGACGGTTGAAATTGCTGCTTCTGGTACATTCTTCTTTAAAAAAGCTTGCCTGATAATACTCCTACAATCAGGGACATTTTCACTGCTTGTGGTACCTCGAACCTGGGGGTCTATTCTGGAGTTTTATCGTATACGAATTCCATGTTTGGTCTCTCTCTAATGAGCGGTGTTTGTATTGTTCTATGTCACTTCAAACGTCTGAAAATATTTTAGCATGAACTCAAGAATAGACCTTCTGGAAGAAAAACACAAAAAATCAGGTGTCTAATCAAAAAAGAGGGGCTCACAAATTAATAATTTGTTGTGATTCCCACTTTGGGACCACCATAATGCCTTTGGCTTGCTCATAAATTATTTTCTTTAAGCATCTTAAAATTAGGCATATCGGAGGAAATGTATAGAAAAAATAGTTTTTCCAAGTGCTTGTAAATGCATCTACCCCATGGGAATCAGGATCCGGTTTCCATGAGAAGTATTTCTCACATTTTTTATTAATGTTGAAGGCAAATAACTCAATCCCAGGGATACCAAAAGATTCCCCAATTGTGTAAAAATACTTGGGTTGTAACGCTACCTCTGTATGCGAAGGTGAGACTCGTGATTCCTTGTCTGCAAATATATTCTGTTTTGTGTTGGTATATGATGCATGTAACCAAATATTGCGTTTTTGGTACCACTCCCATGTTTTTCTAGGCAGGTTATTGAGTTTAGGAACTCGAATACTGCCCATTCTGTTAATGTAGGATAGGGCCGTCATATTATCAACTCTTATCATTACTGATCTTTCATGTTTTGTAAAACATTTTAAACAGTATTGTATACTCATTATTTCTAAGTAATTTATATGGCTCTTACTCTCTTCTGCAGACCAACAGCCATGTATTGTTTCACCCCGGCAGAAACCTCCCCAGCCTGAAGATGACGCATCTGTGCATATTGTTAGATCAAAATGATCGACTCTTATATCATTGTATGCCTTTAATATGTTTTTCTCCCACCATTCTAAGTCTGAATGAATAGACTCAGATATATTAAACTTTTCATCATAGGACTGATTGGATCTTTTGAGTGCAAAGTATTTTGCTTGTTCAAAACGCTTTGTATACAAAAAACCACATTTGACTGCAGGGCATGCTGAAATTACGGTACCTACAAAATGTGCAAAAAATCTAATTGTACAAGTTCTCTTATTCTTGATCTTTTTGACCAACTCTAAGTATTTATGCTTCTTTTCATCTGGTAATTTTATTGTTAAATCTGAACTATCAATTATAAACCCCAGGAATTTGCAAGTCTGTGATGGTGTCAATTGGCTCTTTTTTAGATTAATTTTTAAATCCCAGTCGTTCAAGCAAATTTATCGCTGCTTCTGTGTTATGTTCACACTCTAGTCTATTTTTTCCGAATAATAGGAGATCATCCAAATACATGATACAAGCAATATTCTTTTTTCGCAAAAATGTAGTTACAGGTCTCATTAATTTTGTAAAAATGTATGGTGCCAAGGACAATCCAAGGAAGGAAGGATTTGAAATTCATATAGGTTCTTTTTGAATTGAAATCTTTGGTATTCTCTAGAATTGTTGTCAATGTTTACTGAATAATAGGCATTCTTTAGGTCAATAGTAGACATAAAACAGTCCTGAGATACTAATTTTATTGCTGTTCGTATATCCTCCATCTTAAAATGTGGTGTAATCAGAAATGAATTTAGTGATTTTAAATTAAGCACAAATCTATTTTCGTCATCAGATTTCTTCACTAAAAAATAAGGGGAAACAAATTGGTCCCTTATGGGCTACACTTTTTTACTACCTTTGTTCTTAGCAAATCCCTTATGGATACCCTTAGATCATCGGGAGGATCTCTAGGATAAAATCTTTTAGCTCTTTGATTTGGTGCTTTTGTAAAAGGTATCTTATAACCTTTTACCCAGGACAAAATAACCTTATTTGTTGTAATAGTGTGCCACTCTTGTAAACAATATCTTACTTGGCTTATCTCCTGTAACTGGTTGTCCTTCTTCCCTGCGCGGACTGCCTGTGTTGTATCCACCTTCGGTCCTGAGGGGCCTGCCCTTGCTGTCTCCACTACCTCCTCTGTTGATAGCGGGACGGGCCTGGCCCGTTTAAAGGCTTGGTTGAGCGTGGAGAATATTTTAATTTTAATCCTGGTTTGTTAGTACTTGGTGCTTGCTCCAGTTTTAAATCTTTGCTGGTTTTTTCTAGAGCCTTTTCCGTTTTGCATTTCTCTCCAAATGATGAGCCAAATAAATATGTGTCTCTAGCTACTGATTCTGAGACATCTTTTGCTATTTTACTTAAGGCTGGTATGACTTGCTTTCTCTTTCCAGTTGACATGAGTGAATGAAGATCTGTTAAGATTCTGCCTGCATCACTCAGTGTCGGTAGGAGGATGTTACTCAATTCTTTATCGGTTATTACAATATTTATTGCAGCTCCTATGGCTGTTAATCCAACACACCAGTTGTTCCTGCATGTTAATTTGATACTGGTCTTTTTTAACTGGTGACTGCGGGATAGCGTGCAGTATTTCACCATTTAAGAGAGGTGCCTTTAGTAACTGGCAATTATTGGGAATTGGGTATTTATCACACAATTCTTTTTTAATGTCAGATTCTAACCCTTTACCGAGGATAGCTGACCATCTGGAAGCTATTTCGCAATTGAAATCAAATGAGTGTGGATTGTTTTTATTTGGGTCAGTGCCTAAGTGTTTAAGAACTTCCTCATCCAATGTTGGTTCCCTCTCGTTCTGATCTTGCTCATTATCGCTGTCACTCAGTGAAGAAGCACTGTAGGACAATTCATTGTTATCACTTCTGCCCGTCTTACTGCTGAAGCTATGATCAGAGTCTGTCTCGATGTCTGACTACTTACTAACAGGATATAATTATAGTTAACAAAAAACAATCGAGTGTGTACATTTTTGTTTTATCATTCCCTTCCTTCCTAGTTTATTACTGGGTGGCGCCCCAGCTTGCTCTCATACATATCAATTACTAGTGAGATCTTAGTAAGAAAAGAAAATTTCATATAGTATCCTTTTAACCCACGCCTTCTCTACGACTATCAGGCTGCCGTGCTGGTAGAACTTTTCAACTTAATGTAACGCCACACTATGTTTAGAGAAATTGATAGTTTTCCATTCACAAATTTCTTACTTGATTGTTTCAAGGTATTTTCCAGACCATTTCTCAAACCAAAATGATAATAAGAACCAGGGGGCATTTTAATTAATTCACTTCTAGTTGATTTATCAGATTTCAGAAATGTTCGATAATCTTTAGGCAGATTCTGAATATCTAAATAGTTTCTCATAAGGAACAATAGTTTATTACAAGCATTGTGACTGATATGGTGTTCTATGATCCACGACTTCAAATTAATTAAAAATAGATTTTCTTTATCACCACAAAAAACTCAGACTGCTTGAAATTTTGCTCCTTCTCTTCAATGTGAAAATTTGGCAAACTTGGAGATTGCACATATCTTGACTGATTGTTCATATCATTACTGGTAGTGGGAACAGCTGAGGGTATATTATTTTTCGGACGTTTTTTATTAGGGATATCGGGATATGGATGAGCAGAGGAAGTTTCAGTTGTGCCTTCCAGTTGAATCTGAATATTCTGTTTCATAATACTTTTTAGTTGCTTTTTTGAGTATTGGCCATATGTTTTTTTCAGACGCTACAATATAAAATATGTACATAATTGTTCATAGTGTATTTGCTTGTGTCGATATAATAGGTATATGGCAAGTTGAAGTTGGGAGTTGTGTGATTCATATGTATCACCTTATTGTCCATGATATGGCGAGATGGTCCTGGGGCGTTAAATATATATTTTTTACTATCGTTGACCCTTCCAGAGAATTTTCGGACCTAGAAAAATGTTGGTCAATTGATTTCTTTGTAGATGCAATATCTTATTACAATTTCCAAATTTATAACTATTGCATGAAACAATAACTATTTAACTGTTTACGGAGTTGAAACGAGTTGATCAAGGATATTTCCCGTTGATTCTTGGAATGAAGTTGCAATTTTTTTGCAAAATTGACGCCACAAACAAATCAAACTGTCATATTGTGATTTTATTACTCACCCTTCTATGATATGCTTGTGATACACCACTTCTTCACACATGTTGATTTAAACACCATCAATAATTTGATCACTTAAAAAAACCTTGTAAGTGGCAGGACAAACCATTATTTTCGTATTTCATTTGAGGTTAACCGCGGAGCAGACCATCAGACAAATACAAAACACAAAACTAGATGAGAAATGAACGCGTGTACTCACAGACCACGTTAATAACAGGAAACAGATCGGTCACAATTTACGTTCAAGTTCCATTCTTCACTCGTTTTCGCCACGAATTAATAACGTCACATTTCTCAACCACGAAAAGTATCTTTGACATCCCCATGTTATTGAAATGTTCTGAAACCAGAACAGCCCGAAAGAAATAAATAAGTAACGTTACTATAAATAAATCCCAGAGATGTTCTAAAGACGTCTCAAAATTTGTTTTGTATGAAATGAAGCTGTAATGATTTTTCGGGATGTAGCAGTGACAATGCTTATAATAACATCGCAATATTACGACTCCGTAACTTATAAATTATGTTTTCTCGTCCCGGGTATGTTTCTTGCTCAGTAGGTGGTAAGCACTGAAAAATCAAATAGAAACACAACTGATTTAGAACTTGACTCCACGATGACTTTCGTGAGATCTGTAGTAGATGATCGTATGCTAATAAAGAACAAACAAAGAAGACAAAAATAGATATTATGGAAGTATTTGCGCAGGCTCTATGCAATGACACATCCGAAGGTCACTAAAATTCTGTATTAGTTATCTTTATTTTCTTTTCTTTTTTTCACCGATGTGCCTGGCAAAGTGATTTTGATTTTATTTCAGTATAGATGCCTGAAAAGACTGATTTCAGTGTACCTGAAAAAAGCGCTTTCCATTTGACAGGAATACATGTTATTTAAAAGGATCATGTTCTTTCGTGGTCTATGAGATCACTTCAGGAGCTCCTCGAAGTTACTCGGAGCTATCCACTGGGTAAATTGGAAAGCGGCTCTGGATTGCGTTAACTGCTTCACAATCTATTTATCGCAACAAATAACTTTCTAATAGCTGCTGGAGACTTTGTCGAGATTCACGAAACCACAGCAGGGAAATACATATGGCAGGTGTTGCAAGCTATTGCACAACACATACTTGTGTATATCTGTTTTCCACGAGAAGAAACTATCATAACAAAAAGTAAGGAAGATATCAAGCATGCCTAAAGTATTAGGAGCATACATTAAAATCGAATCAGCAGTTATTTTTTTGGTTGAATGTAATTGATGAATATTTAATTTTTTTTCAGGTGGAGCACAAGCGAAAACATTGAGGAACATAAAAGGATTTTTCTCTTTGAATGTGCAAACAATCTGCAATGCCAAATTACAATTTATAGATATTGTACCTCGGTGTCCAGGGTCTGTACATTACTCCCGTATATTTGCCAACAGCAGGATAAAAGAAAAATTTTATAATGGAAATTTTAGGAATAGTACTCTGGTAGCAGATAGCGGTTAATCCACAACGAAGAACTGTTCAACTCCGCTCAACAATCCCACCATACAACGAGTAATTTTATATAACGAAGCCCAAATTCGGACAAAAAAATGTTATTGAGAGAGCTTTTGTTGTTGTGGAAATAAGATTTTATGTGCTTTCTTTAGGCATAAGGTTGTCTTGAAAAAAAAGCAGTGTATTGTTGTAGTTGCTGTCATATTACATAACATAGCCATCCAGTTTAATGAAGAGGAACCACCGCCATTACCTGAACATATTGAGCAAGCTATTCTCGATACTAATGTAGACGAAGTAAATAATAATAAAAATGGAAGACATTTTCATCCATGCATTATTCTATACCTAAATTATTTCGAAAACCTATAATTGAATTGAATGTTTATTTAAATACATGTTTGATCGTATATTTGACCTTCATTATCTTTACAGTGTATTCATGAGTTTATATTTTCAATTTCCTATATTTTATCGAACCCAGTTACTGTGGTAACTGTCCCAGTGTATGGCCTTTTCCGGTACCGTCTAAGAGTATTTTCCTTCTCAGCTTCCTTTTCTTCTTCTTCGGAAATTCTTTAACTACCAGTTCTGTTTTTCTATTCAAAGGGACAAATAAATAAAATTAATTTTAAAGTACAATGGCATTAATATGTACAAACTTCGAGCTGTGGTACATGTAGTGTCCTCAAAAGGGATGGGCTATATGTTGACCAACTTGAACATTCCGGCAGTAGTGTTGACTTCTTTGAGATATTAATAGATAATGAACTGCAACTTTCTTTAAATTGCGGGACTTCAGTAGTGTCAGAGTCAGTCATTTTCTTCATTGCGACTTCTGAATGTAGAGCCTGTGAACTTTGGGAGACTTCAGTAGTGGCAAAGTCAGTCAAGTCCTTCAATGTCACTTCTGAATCTGAAGCCTGTGAGTTACCTAATAATCATTAGAAAAACAAATGCTATAACGATGTAAATATGAAAATTTCATTTGATTCATCAGGCAGAAAATATTATCATTATCTTGGTCCGAATCAATTATAAGATTTTGTGCCAGTTACTTGCAGTTGAATAATGTCAAACATATCTTTTTCATCATCGTTCAGCTTTGGCGAAGGTAGAGATGGCCCTCCTCCATTTCCTAAGGCATACTTCCGTTGTCCTGCCATTTTGTCCTTTATAGTACTTTTAATGTTGTCCCATTTTTTCCTTAATGTTTCAGCTGATCGTGAAAAGCTAATACTCGCGCAGTTAAATTCTGAGGCTATCTTTCCCAACAGGCCTTTTTCTCTTTCCAAGTAACTGAATCGGTTTTTTTGTTTTCTATAACCGAAACATATTTCTTAGCAAGATGGGACAAAAAGGTAGACTCCGTAAAATTTGCCCCCCTTCTCACTTTCTTCTCCATATTTGAACTGGAACAAAAATTGATGCTTGATTTGAGCGAGCAATGGGTTTCTAGACAAGAAATATATAAATTGCTCTAGAGAAAGTTATTTATCCAGTTATGAAAAAATATATACTAACCTTTAGTGACCAAAAACTCCAAATAGTAGAATCAGTAAAGCCAATCCAACAAGTAAATCAAAAATTCAAAATAACACACACATTGTAATTCTCCTCTTTGTCCACGAGGCTGTCAAAAATGTCAAAAGTGTCAAAATGTGCCATGCGTACCAATGTTGTACTTTTAGTTGCATTGCGTTTTTATGCCAGGAACCCATTTATAACAAATAAGTGATTTTGGAGGAATGCATTATTCTATTGTGTCTCGAATAGTAAAACGTGTATTAGCTTGACGGTCTATTAAATTTAAACAAACCCAAGCAGAATTAAGTCTAACAACAACAAATTATATGACAAAGCATCATTCTCAAATGTAGTGGGTGTAATAGATTGTACCCGTGTAAAGATTGAATCCCCAGGTAGGTAAGTTTTTTCTTCATAGGAAGAAAATTAATTAGCTGATAATTAGATGCTATTTTTTTAATATATTTTTTTCGGATACCATACAGTACATTTATTGATTTGATATCTCATTATTGTATTTTACGAGGTCCAGATGCAGAAATTTTTAGGAATAGAAAAGGATACTTCTCCATTAATGTACAAGCCGTGTCAAATTCAGATTATATACTTACTAACTTATTAGTTAGATAACTGAAAAGTGAAAACGTGGGGAAAACATATCAGGGATTCTTTCATCACAAAATTAACATCAACATCTGTTTCAGTGTACCATTAAACCCCCAGCTCATCTTATGACACAACTATTTTCAATAATTCAAATCTTAAAGAAAATTGACAATGATACAATCCCAAATAATTGCTATCTTCTTGGTACGGAAAACAGACAGATGAATTATCAATTATAATGATATAAGTACATTACATTCAACTAGCTTCATTTAATGTTTGTTTTTTGCAGGTGATAGTGATTATGAATTACAAATATATTTACTGACCCCTCTCATTGACCCTATTCTATCAAAGCTGTTATATGAGTCACACATTTTGGAATTTGGAAAAGAAGGTTTCCTGTTAAAGCATATGGCTGTATGTTAAAACTTGATACAACTTTAGAGTTTATCATATCAACAGGAGTTCTTCATAATATCGCAAAAATGATGGGTGAAGGAGAACCCCCATTACCAGATAATATTCAGCACCATGATTTTCAGCAGCTTATTAGACACGGAAATATTTCAGATGTGCCTCGTCTGAATGGGCGAAGAAATTTAAGAGGAATTCATGCCAGACAAACTTTAATTGACAATTACTTTGAAAATTTATAATTAAAATTCACGGTGTGCTTTTCAAAAGATGTTATTCCTCCCTTAAACAAATTTCTTCAATTAAGGTAATCCTATAAAAAGGAAACGACACTAACATCAAGAACTAACATTAATACAAAATTTTACATAAAGAAACATATTTTATGTATTCTACGTCCACTGATACAAGCAAGTCCGATTATACAGCACTGTTTTTCTTCAAGTTCCATTTGTAGGAATTTTGTAAATAGTGTGTCCCACTTTCAGCAGCCACAACCTCATATTTCATTGACAATATATCTCCTTGCTTAACAACCAATCAGTCTATTTCAAATTTTGAAATTCAGCCAATAGAATCGGAATTACAGTGAAAATATAGCTTGTCGCTGTATTTTCACGGTGATAAACCTGCTTAGTTTTTGTTTTACTAGCTGTCAAGTGAAAATAATGATTTAAATTTTAAACGTCAAATCTTTGTGTTTGACTAGTTATATTTCTTAATCAATATGAGCGATCGTTGGGGACAAATGGCTATTGGTATCATAAATGAAGCAGTGAAAAAGAGTATTCCGTTGAATACGGCCAGAAATAAAGAATCAATTACCAGACAATTCAACAATTTTGGCACAAACAGGGGTTATATTGTCAATGCGAATACCACAATTGTGGAGCTGGCTGATATTTTGCCTGTAATATGACCCCAATTTTTCTCTTTAGTGTTCACGTTGTTAGATTTTGATTTCTGTGAATTACTTCAAATTAAAACGGTGACACGATTTTTCTTTATTTCAAATCGATATAGTGTCGTCCTAAATATAATTCGTAGTATGATTAATAACCTATAATTTTTTGGAATATCAATTCATTGGCAATCCCAATGCAAGAAAATACAACTCGTCCTGCGGACTCGTTGTATTTTCAGCTTTGGGATTGCAATTCATTAATATTCCAAAAAATTATCGGTAATAATCATACCACTTATTATATTACCCCTGAGAATAAGATAATTTGAATAATTTTTTTTAAAATTATAGTACTCCGGAATACCTACCTTTACGTTGACAATTTAATTCATGCACTAAAAATGCCATGTCGCGGTGTTTTGTCATTATGACAGCGAAAAAAGTTTGCCCTAACTTTTCCAGCGACAAAACAAAACCTAACTTTTGAAAGCATGACAACCAGCAGTAAACAAATTATTTGATGACGTTATGTCAATTTTTCTCAAACTTGCGTTGTCAGAAAAGTATCTTATTTGTGGAAATGTCGCGATTTGGACAGTCTTCGAGTGGAGAAATTGAAGAAGCCATCAATAATAATGTGCCTCGCAATACTGTAAATTTTACTACGTCAATTTGGTGATAATTTGCGATGTTTTGTTTAGAAAAAAAATGGACTCATTGCAGAAACTTTCACTAAAGAGTTAGCTTCTAGTTTATGTGACTGAGCATTCAACATGAAGAAGAACAATGGAGAAGACTATAAAGAGAGTGCAGTTAAAACGATTTATAACACTTCAGCAAAAATGTTACACGAGAAGTACTTCAAAGAATATAAAAGAATGTTTAATCCGTTCACGGACATACAGTTTAAGAAAGCGAGAAATGCACGTGACACAAAACGTAAAATTTTGCAAGCAATCCCAGAAAAAAGAAACAAGAAATTTTTGAAATGGCACTGTTCTGGAGAAAAGAAGAACCTGTAGGCCTTCAAATTTTATCATATCGCTGCCTATGAATTGGCTTGTAGAGGTGGAGAAGCAGCAAATTGTAACGTATTCTATTTTAAAATCGAGACAGACAACCGTGGAAGAGAGACCGGAAGAGTTGAATATAACCCAGTGTTTTCGAAGACAACACAAGGTGGAAATCAGAAGTTGGCCGACAGTAAATGGTTGGTAGCAAACACTGAAGAAGAGTGTGTATGTCCAGCAAAATTGTTTAAACAAATTATGGGAAGACGGGGAAACCACATCACATGTAAAAATTTCTTTTTAACTCCAAATCCTTTCTGGCAAAAAACATGTTCGAAAAGGTGGCATAAGAATTCTCCTATTGGGATAAATGAAATATCTAAATGGACTAAATTCTCGGCGAAAAATATTGGACTTGATGTCAAGCGGGTGAAAATTACGAACCATTCTAATCGAGCTGCCGCCGTAACTAAATTGTCCAGGAGTGGTATAGGTGAACAAAAACTTGTGAAAATTACGGGACATAGCAACCCATCGTCATTAAAACCGTACCTTCAGTTAGATGGATAACATCGTAAAAAAATAATTGGTTTCTATTAACAAAAGACAAGAAAGTTCTGAAAATCAAGCTTTTTTTAATAATTGTGTTAACAATTGTACTTTTCCGTTAAATTAAATAAACTAATTTACATCTTATTTGTTAACTTATTGTTTCACATATTCATTAAATTGTCTTACCGAATTACCCTCTTGCTTTTTTTTTGTCGAAGTAAACTTGACATTTATAATTCGTATTTTGTTGCCATTAGGCAATTCAACTCAAAAACTGCCACAAAAAGTTACTCGTCCTACGGACTCGTAATTTTTTCAGGGGCAGTTTTTTTCATTAAATTGCCAGGCAAAATTCTCTTTAATACATGTCAAGTCTACTTCCACAAAAAAACTCTTAATAATTTGCCTGCAAAGCTTTTGCAACTCTGGGTCATTTTCTGTATTTTTTTATTTAAATCAGTATCAACATTAATCGGAATACTCATAGGTTTACACTTCTGCATGCCAAACTTTTGTAAAACTCTCTTCTTTGAATAACTTTTCTGGATCAACTAAGTGAAACCTTCATCTAAATACTGAGAAATAATAACCAAGTCTTTCATGCAAAATTTGTTATTCAATATAATTTTATATTCAACATCTTGCTTATTTGTACCTAAGATCAACAAATCATCAGCATAGATCAAAATAAACAAATTGCTATATTTTGTTAATTTTGCATACAAACAATCATCATTTTCGGATTTAATAAATACCTTATTTTAAATCAAACTATTAAACTTAGTATTCGAAAGTTTAGGAATTTTCTTTGAGCCATAAATATATTGTTTCAATTCGCAAACTGTTTTACAGTTTTTACTATTATTACCTGGCAAAGACATTAAACTTCATCATCAATCTTTCCATAAAGGAATGGACTTCGTACATTCATTTAATGTATAGTTTTACCCGATTTATTTGCAACTACAAGCATGATTCTTAAAGTAGTTAACTTTGCAACAGGGGAAAAAATATCGTATGAATCATTATTACTTTCTTGTTGAAAACCACGAGCGACAAATCTTGCTTTAAACTCGTTCTCCCCTTTCACTTCAAACAACCATTTACTTTCAATAACTTTTTTATTTACTGGCCATGACACTTCACTACGCAACATTTTGACTGCTTCTCTTGCCTCGCCCTTTAAACATTTTCTCAAACGTAACAAATTTTTACTTTCCGAATAATGACATAGTTCCGTGGTCTCCATATACTCATTAATAAACACCAAATACTCAGCTGCATTTCCGTCAGAATAGGGCAAATTTCTGTCAAGAAACTGTCTTCTACTTAAAATTCTGCCATCTTCTTCACACCGCTGTATATTTCTGGTATTCGGAAAGTTTTTAGCTTGTCTACATTCTGGAAGATTCGTACGTTCAAATTCCTCTGGTTTGATATCATCCATCCACTCATTGACGAAAGCTTTTTTATCAACAACTCTGACTCATCACTATCTACTAAATCCATTTTGGACCCACTACTTTCAATATTTTCTTCCTCAATTTTCATTTTATCCAGTTCCATTCTCTTAAGAATCAGTCTTTGTTTGATTATATCTATCTTCATTTCTGCTTCTAGTTCTATTTCTAATTTCTTCCTTTCGATAATACTTGCAGATGATTTCCTTGATCTGGATGTTTTTGAATTCGAAGCCGTCGCCGTCGTCTTGGTTACAGATTTATGGCTTTCATCACTTGCATTGCCTTTTGCAACAATTACTTTTTTACTGGTACCTGCTACTCTCACCCGAGTCACCTCTTGAGGTCCTGCCGAATCCATATGTCCATTCATCTCCGAGTTCTGAGATGATTTTTCTAAATTATGAGTTTGTCTACTGGTCGATCTCGTCGTTGGTCTCCTTACTGCACCAGTTTTAATAGACTGGGTTGACATGTCTTGTTTATTAAGACCCGGCTCGAAGGACCAATGTTGCGTCTGCAATCTGCAACTCTTGAATGTCCTCCAAGAGTTTCTGTTGGTTACTTTTAAATAAAAATACTTTTCCTTGAAAATGTGACGTCTTTACTTTCAGTCATAAAATTATGTCATCAAACATCAAAATTATAAACAACATCATAACAACAATTATTATACGAATACACGATAAAATCATAACACCTATTATTTTTTCGAAGAACTCTCGGCTTCTTCCGCATAGCCTCTCTCCATTTTGCACAATTTTTTCCTGATATGACTTCATTAAGACTTATTGGGTCTCTTTCACTTGAGTAAAATCACATAGCACCTTTACTCATATAGTAGTTTCTCATCCAAGCTCGTTTTCTAATTTTACGTTTTTTCTGACTCGTAAGACTTTCGGAGAATTTTCTTCATCAGATAAAGTACTTTCCTCGTGTGATTCCTCTGAAATATCATCATTATGATCCTGCTCAGTACTTTTATCATCTAGAGCAGAAGCATCGGAGCTGTCTTTTTCAGAAACATTCCCATTGTGAGCATCAACATCATTGTGTATATCATTTTCATGGTCTAACAAAACAATTTCGTTATGTTTCTTTGACGTCTCATTTTCTAGAATGAAAACTACATCTGTGTGTACTTTTACCTTATTTTTATCCGGAAAATACACTCTACACTACACACTAGCTTTTAATTTCTATGGAATACCCTACAAAAAATCCTACTTCATTTTAAGTATCCAATTTTAGCTATTTTTGTTTAGGTACATGTACGCTGACTTTTGACCCAAACTCTTCAAAATCTTTCTAATTACAATTTCTTATGAACCATGCCTGAAATGGTGTATGATCCTTCTGATGACTGCTTCCTGCGCGGTTCAATGTGAAAACTACGGTATTTGCAGCCCAGAGATTCTTACTCAAAACTGAGCTTTGCAGCAATGTTCTCACTGCCTCTATGACAGTTCTGTTCTCTCTTCCGGCTCTACTGCTCTGTTCCGGAGTATAAGTGTATGATTTTTGGTGAGTAATTCCATTAATTTCACATATGAGGCATAAGATGTCCGGAGGACTGCTCACTGCTAATATCCTATACAATAGGAAAGTTGGGTCGAAAATCCATCGGAAAACAACTACTTTCCTGGCAATAGGATATTAGCAGTGAGCAGTCCTCCGGACATCTTATGCCTCTTGTCATAAGCTCATTGTGACCTACAGTTTATTTTTCTGTTTTATATACGGTCTTGACGATCGTGGTCATGGGTATTCTTGGTTGGGCTTCCGGTGCTGGGATGGCGCTCGCAGTTTGGAGTTAATCCACTGTGCGGGCGCGATCTCAGTTTCGGTCTTTAAATGGGTTTGGTCGTCGATTCATTCGTTGCAGTCATTAGTTATTGACTGCTAGACCTACCCTATACTGATGAGGAGCAACACTCCGAAATCGATATATAGGTGGTCCGAATCTTTCGATGAACATTCCCATGCAACCAAGCAATTGCAGAGATACCCTTGTAGGAACTCTGCACGGAAATTTAATCAGATGTAATTCAATGTTCGTCGTGGCATTAGCCAGGAAAGTAGTTGTTTTCTGATGGATTTTCGACCCAACTTTCCTATTGTATAGGATATTAGCAGTGAGCAGTCCTCCGGACATCTTATGCCTCTTGTCATAAGCTCATTGTGACCTACAGTTTTTTTTTCTGCAATTTCACATATATTTTAAATTTTTTCATTTTCAAATTCATTATATTCATTATATTTTAACCTTGTTTTCAGTAACATCCTTGGCTATGAATATGAAACGTTTGATTTTTCTCTCCACTTCAGGTTTATTTTTCAAGAAGTAGCTATGCTTGTAACCAGAAAAATCATTTTTCAATATCAAAAAATATTTTGCTCCACCAAGCGATTCAGCTCCAATGGGCCCACTTGAGTCACCATGTATTAACTCGTATGTTTTTTCTGTTCTAGAACTGCTTGTTGGTATTTGAACTTGAAGAATGTTTTTATTGATGTGATGTTCTTTATTTTCTTTATAATCTTTGTGTCTTGGTTGCATACGTATCTATGTGCTGTTGGAAAAAATAAAAGTAAACAAGAACTTCTTTGATTTTCTATTACTTTAAATCTCTCAAAATCATCAGGATATGGGCCCAGAACCGTTAAAATAATAACAGAAGTTTCCGATAACGAATCAGTTTGTTAAAGTTTTTATTTTCAGTTCCTGTAAAAATTTTTGACAAAAAGCGTCAAAATGGCAAGATCAACTCTTCCGCAAATTGAGAGATTGAAAGGCAGAGAAAATTACAATGCATGGAAGTTTGCTATGCAAGCATATTTGGAGCATGAAGATTTGTGGTCGTGTATTCAAGCAGATAGAGGGACCGAAGTTGATAAAATGAAAGACACCAAAACAACATCCAAGATAATTTAAGCTGTGGATCTCGTCAATTATGTACATATACAAGACACGAAAAGTGCCAAAGAAGCTTGGGATAGACTTCAAAGTGCATTCGAAGACTCCGGTTTGACAAGAAAAGTTGGTCTTCTCCGGGATTTAGTAACGACTCAACTAGAAAACTGTGCCTCCGTGAATAGAATAATTACAAAAGCTCACCGATTGAACGTTCTACAGTTCAAAGTGAAAGATGAATGGATTGGAACTCTACTATTAGCTGGTCTACCAAATGAATATAAACCAATGATAATGGGATTGGAGAGTTCCGGTGTTCCCATCACATCAGATTCAGTGAAAACGAAATTATTGCAGGATGTTAAAGTCAGCTAACCCTTACAAAACTGCTCTTTATTCAAACAGGACAAATAAAGGGAAGGAACCACGATGCTATTCTTGCAATAAATATGGCTATTTTTCTGCTAACTGTCATTAAAAGCGAGAAAAACCTACCAATATTAACGACAAAACTTTTATTGCATTTTATTCGAAATCGAAAACTGTTGATTGGTACCTGGACTCGTGTGTCTCATCACATGTTACTTCAAATGAAAAATGGCTGAATCAATCCTTGGCTTGTATGAATATCCAAGTTACTTCCATAGACAACACCGAAGTGTCAGCAGAAGCAATTGGCAATACTACATTGTCTGTGATTGTTGAAAATGAAATTCGTCATATTGACGCTGAAGATGTCTTGCTGATTTCGAATGCTGCTGTGAATTTAACATCTGTCAGTCGCATAGTAAAAAAGGGTTATATTTGTTCCAAGAGGAAGCAAAATAACCGATTCCGATGGAAATACTCTCGCCACAGTTTCTGAAGAATATGGTATCTACAAATTAGACTCTCCGACTGAAAAATCTTGTTTTGCCAATGGTGAAGAGGATCCTGAATTATGGCATCGTCGTCATGGTCACTTGAATCGCCACAGTATGATGTTACTGAATCAAAGACTAGTTACTGGAATGAACATATCAAAATGCTGTAACGAACCATGTATGACATGTATTGAGGGGAAACAAACACGTTTACCCTTTCAGCGCAGCAATCGGAAATCCAACGGTATTTTGGAAAGTGGAAGAGCGTGGAGTCTGAAACTGAGGGAAACCCTTAATTCCATCGGTTTGAAACAATCTGAAGCAGAGAGATGTGTTTATTACAAAAATGACCACAAACAAATTTTAATTTTGGCCACGTATGTTGATGACATCATCATTTTGACAAATTCAGAAACTTCAATGACATATGTCAAAAATTAATTGAATAACAATTTCCCTATGAAAGGTTTGGGAGAAGTTAGGCATTTTCTGGGGCTGAGGATTGAACGAGATAGAATGGACGGAAAACTTTGGGTAGATCAGTCAACGTATGTTCGAGAAATATTAGAAAAATTCAATATGATTGAATGCCATGGAGTTTCTACACCAATGGACCCGAATCAGTTCACGTCAGAAAATTCAGAATTTGATGAGTGTGACAATGGTGTTCCGTATCAAGAAGCTATTGGGTCATTATTATATACAAGTCAAGCGACAAGACACGACATTGCATATGCTGTAGCACTCATGGGCAGGTTCAACAAAAATCATAATAAATCACATTGGAATGCAGTGAAGAGGATTTTCCGATATATGGAACCAACCATGGAAACAAGAATTGAATTCGATAAGAATAAAATTCTCAGATTGAGGGATTCAGCGATGCAGATTGGGCCAATGAAGTCAACGACAGATATTCAATAAGTGGAACTGTTTTCATTTTCCTAGGTGGGTCTATTTCTTCGTTCAATAAAAGGCAGAGTACCGTATCACTTTCTACTACAGAGACTGAATATATGGCTCTAGCTTCAACCTGTCAAGAAGCTATGTGGTTACGTCAGTTCGCAAAAGAAATCGATCCCAGCTCAGGGGAATAACCAACTACGATTTTTTGCGACAACAAAGGACCTGTCGATTTGGCACGAATTATTGGATATCGAAAAAAACCAAACATATCGATGTCAAGTATCATTTCCTGAGAGAACATTTAAAATATCGGGATATCATTATTCAATTCATATCTACTGATTTGATGGTTGCTGATGCTCTGACAAAACTATTGTTTCGTTGCAAATTGGAATATCACAAGAAAGCGATGGGGCTGATTTAATGATCATGTTCAAGTGGGGCTGTTGGTATTTGAACTTGAAGAATGTTTTTGTTGTTGTGATGTTCTTTATAATCTTTGTGTCTTGGTTACATATCTATGTACAGTTGGGAAAAATAAAAGTAAACAAGAACTTCGTTAATTTTCTATTACTTTCAATCTCTGAAAACCATCACTACTGATAGGAAATGGGAGTCTATGTTGCTTTCTAGCTAGACATTCTTGCACAAAATGGCTTCAGTTCATTTTTGAATGGTGCGTTACTTCTCTTCAGGACCTTCTTCAACTGGTCAAATTTATTATGTGTCAAAACTGCATAAGATAGTGGTGGCTGCGTATCACAGTTCTGGGAAAAAATTCTTATTATGAATTGCATTTCATATAAATTTCCTCACTTTGCACTTTACACGGCGCTGCGTAACTAAAGCGAATCCTAAATCATCGGGGTGAAACCAAAGTAATCAAATAGATAATTACTGGTGGAATAATAGATGGAAAGAAAACAGTTCAAGAATACCCAAATTTGGGCAAAATAATAACCTGAAAAGCAGGAAATGGATTTTCGAGGCGTGCCGCCCATGGTAATGCATGGAAACCTTTTGGAAAATTGGAAATTCTGGAAGCAAAGGTTCGTAACCTACCTAAAAGGAACGAAAACATGTAAAAAAGAAGAGTCCTCACAATGTGCTCAACTCATAACAGTGATTGGCGAAGATGACTTCAGAATTTATAACACAATTGAATTTCAAGATGACGAAAGAAAGGGATAAAATCCAAGTTTTAAAAGACAAGCTGGATAAACATTTCAACCCGTAGAAAAACTTGACATTCGAGAGACATACATTTCTCATGCACTGACAAGAAGAAGGCCAAACATTGGAGCAATATACCACAGATCTAAAAACTTTGTCACTCTCATGTGAATTATGCGCACTCAGAGACGACCTCATTAAATATGTACTAATCTATGGCATACTGTCATCAAAGTTGAGAGAGAAGCTGGACAAGAAGAGGACAAGAAAACTCTGCATGAGGTCATTAACCTTTGCATAATGACAGAAGGAATCAGAAAGAAGAACAAGGTCATCAACAAATGGAAATGGACCCGTTACTATGGCATATGATAAAGTGAACAGATCCAAGACATCACGAGAATACCAACAAACATCAAGTGATAACCGAAGAGATGTATGGAGAGATAACTAAACCACGAAGAGATTGGACCAAGCAGAAACTAAATCATCGTATGCAGAGAAAGCGCCAGAAGTGTAGGTATCGGCATGAGTCTGGCATATGTTTTGCTTTTGGTAAAACCTGTCACAATTGTAATAATTTTAATCATTTCACTCAAACATGCAAAATGAAAAATTTCAATAGAAAAAAACATTTATAATCTGAAAATAGCCATTAAGACTCTGATAATTCAAATACAAGTTCTGAAAGACTAGAAATGAATAATGTTGATTTGTCTGTATAATCAAAATACTAATTCTTATATTCTCCATATAGATTCCATTGAAACCTCTATCGATGAAATGAGCAAGTAAGCATGGAAGGTCGACCTTGAGATTAACCACAAAATGATAAACTTCATACTGGAGCTAGTGCAAACGTTATACCAGCCAAAATATCAAAAATACGTTCTGTAGTACTATACTTCTACTTTCATAATCTGTTTGAGAAATTGGAATCGGGCTATCACTAGAGCATCCAGGCACCCTGCAACAAAGTGCAAAAAAAATTATAATTGCAATTGAGCCAAATTTAACGATAAGACAGCGCCTGTTTTGTGCAAACATAAACTACACATAATTCAATACTTTCATGAGAAAGGCCATTCCTACTTCTTGAAAATGGCGGAGTAACGAATTTATAAAAAAAATCGTGAAGTATTCCGGTTTTCCTCCGTTACTAATGATCTGATCGGGTCGTAAAACATCCCATTTTGTTTGTATTTTAATTAGCTACAGTTTATTCAATTGGGGCAACCAGATTGCTACATTAGTTTCATTTTATTAGTAAATCAATTTAAAAAGCACGTTTTTTTATTTAAATATTTATAACAAATTAATAAATGACAGTTGCGAGTCGAAAACAAAAGAACATAACTAAGGAATGTCTTTCATGTGATGGCCAAGACGGTTTCCTACTAGTATGTTTGTTCATAACTCATTCATTTTATGCTCTACTGCTCTTGAACTCTTCAAAAGGAAATCTTGTATAAACTTTATTATGGACACTTAGGTATAAAAAAGAGCATTGAAAAGGCAAACCTCACATTCTATTGGCCTAGTATGAATAAAAAATTAAAAGATTTTATAATATCTTGCGATTTGTGTCAAACATATCAAAAATCTCAAGGTCCGGAGCCCATGATACCTCATGAAATCGAGAGAAAGTAGGGTGTGACATATTTCATCTTTTCAATGTTTCTTACCTATTGGTAATTGACTACTATTCAACAAATATAGTGAATTTGTAAAAAGATTTGACAAGTTACAATGTAATTAATTCATTAAAATCAATATTTGCGAGGCTAGGGGTACCGGAACTTAGCAGTTATATTTTCAAAAAGTTTGTTTCGGAATGGGAGTTCAAACATATAATATCCTCGCCACGTTATCCACAATCAAACGGTCAAATAGAAAGAACAATTCTGTCGGTGAAAGATGCATTAAAGAAGAGCATACCTGATGATAAAGATATCCAGCTAGCATTGATTTGTTTGAGAAACACCCCGTAGATAAAATTCACTCTCCAGCTAACATCCTATTGAATCGTAACGTGAGAGACTTTTGCCAAAAAAACATATTTCTTTCAGTAAGGAAAAATAAAACCAATTTATTGAAAAATCTCAATTGAAACAGAAGTCATATTGTGACACAAAATCTAAAAAATACATAATGAACCCAAATATAATTCATTGGTATGGGGTGAAAACAAAATTGGGATAACCTGACAAAAAGGTAAAATTTTAGAAACAGGAACAGTAGATTCATCAAACCAGCAAAAAACAATAAAATATGCGCCAAAATTTGAAAAAAAGAAAACGGTAGAATAAAATATGCAAACCACGAAACTCATCAATAGCTGAAAGTATGCAACTCAGAAAATTTGGAAAATGAAGGAGAGGACTTCAGGAGGAAACCTATCGAAAAAGGAAATGTTAAAACAAGTAGTAAAAGTCCCACAAATAGGACAGTAAAGTGTAACGATAAAATTAACGAATCACATAACACTTTAAATACTGACCAGGAAATGTGTAAAACTAGCCTAGTAGACAAAAGACACCCACTTTGTCAAAAATTAGGAATACTTGTTTTGAAAAAAAAAAATAATAAGTTGTTCCTTCCTCGGAAAATTATTTCAGACACTACTACAAAAGGGAAATAGAATCGTATATTGAAAAAAAACACTGTCAGGGTAAATTGTCTGTGAATCGCGTTGAAAATGTAATTCGTCCTTAGAGCTTAGAGACATATGTAAATATTGTATTTTATAGAATCGTAAATTGAAAGAAAACACTGTCGGGGTAAATTGTTTGTGAATCGAGTTAAAAATGTAATTCGTCCTCAGAGACATGTTTAGATATATACAGGGTGTCCGGTAAACCTTGTACAATTTTGAAACTGGTGATAGACCAGGTCATGACTGTTCAGAATATCGGAATTTCACCTTAGTAAAAATCTCACCGTTTTCAAGATAATGAGCATAATCAAAATTTCTGGAAAATCACTACCTCATCTTGGATTTTTGAGTGCCATGCCTACAAATTGGGACCAATTCAAATATCTTTGCTGCTGAAGATTAGGTACTGATGAGTGATGCTTTCAGACGTACACAACAGTTTTTCAGAAAACGATAAAAATTTTCAAGAAACGAGGTTAAAATGCCAGATTTGAGTTTCACCAATTTTTTTACCAACAGTTTGACATTATTGTTTGAAAAAAACATAACCAAGTGGAAGTGGATATTCATCACAAAAGAATGCCCATTTTGCCCAGACTCTAACATGGTATAAAACATACGATAATTATTTTTGGAAGGAGTAGATTCTCGATTATATTAGAGTGTGATGTAATTCTGAGCTAAAATCAACTCCAGTAGACTTTGTCAGTTATCTCTTTTATTTTTATCCTATCAAGATGAAATGATTAAATAATTATGAGTAATAACGAATAAACAGAAGTAAATACTAATTCAACGTTTTTTCGAATCAACTTAAACTATAAACCACAATAACGATTATTCAACATCGCACTGAATAATATAACGAAAATGTTATTTTCCATCCAATTGTACGCAGAGACGACATATTTTCAAGAAGAACCTTTTCAAATGCGTTATAGGTTATAGCCCCCTAATCAGCGATTCTCTGAGCGGCATTGTGCAATCGGATATCGTTCTGCATAAAGCGCTGCTGCAGCAGTAGCACTACCTCCACATTCACCATAAATGTAGTGCATATGCGCATATTCTCGGGGTGTATAACGTGTGAACGGCATGACAAAGAAATGAATACCACTGAATGAAACAAGCGGAATAATTTCAAAAAACTAAGACAGAAGTCACAAATTGTTCAAATAAAATGTGACAGCCACCTACTCGATTTTATCAATTCTATTTACAGAAGATTCGTTCATGCACAATGCTGTATTTTATTTTTTCATTAGGAAACTTTTGCTTTCTACGGACACAAGAGTTAGAAAAGTTTTTAATTTTCGACAAGGAATCAACTCCTATAAAATTTTGCACTTATTTGGTTACACCCTGTATATCTGTCGGTTTCTGAAACTTCGTTGGAATCTGGATATTGAACAATTTATCACAAGAATTCGTATTAATCGGTGCCATGTCGGATAATCGACATTTCATTTCGATAATTTTATTAGGCTTAATTACATGAAAAGTTATTTTATTGACATACTATTTAATGCTACCAAGCAGTCTATTCTTCATTATTATTAATCATTTCCACATTTTATTTTGATAAAATCGAAATAAAAAAATTTTTGGGCGTAAGTACAAAAGTTGATGGAAGCCTAGAATAAACCACGCCTAATTCAGTGGAAATCACTTCCTCCAAAAATAATTATAGTTTGTTTTATACCATAGTAGAGTCTGGAGAAAATGAGCATTCTTTTGAAATGAATATCCACTACCAATTGGTTATGTTTTTTTCAGACAATAATATCAAAAAAAAAATTTAAAAAATTGATGAAACTCAAATCTGTCATTTTACCCTTATTTTTTGAAAAAAAATGTCACTTTCTGAAAAACTGTTCTGTACGTCTAAAAGCATCACTCATCAGTAATCTTCAGCAGAAAAAATATTAGAATTTGGCTCAATTGGTATACATGGCACTCAAAACTCCAAGGTTAGGTATCGATTTTCCGGAAATTCTTAAAATCCAATTATCTCGAAAACGGTAATATTTTTACTGAGGTAAAATTCTGATATTCTGAACAGTCATGACCTGATCTATCACCAGTTTCAATATTGTAAAAGGTTTACCAGACACCCTGTATGTTATTTATTTTATAAATGGTACATGAACTATGAAGTTAGATTAGGCCTCATATGAGTACAATAACTATAATAATTATATTTGATGATCATAACAAAATGATGTGAAATGAAAAAGAAATTAGGTTTGAACGTAAGTGGGCCCGTATCAAGCTCTCCACTGCGGCCAATGTCCTATTGTGGCTAAAAGAAATCAACTTTGTAAATACAATCATTTGAGAAAGGAGGATGTCGAGTGTTGCATATGACCAAAAAACAAGTACTAATTTTGAAATGAGAATGGTAATAGATAGTAAAAGAATTCAACACAATTTTTTTTTTGGAAATATATTAATATTTCTCAGAAATCTATTACACTTTGGTGTTTTAGCGCCTCATGCGCATGCGCAGATAATGTACTAGGAGCTTTCAGTGACGGGAACTTCAAATTCCCACAATGTGTAGCTCTAGTTTGGGACAATTATATCTATATCTTTGAAAAGATTTTTCATTTTCACCATAACTCAAATAAAACTTCGAATAAAGAAACTTCTATTCAATACCTGAATAATATCACAAGATGATGCAAGATGAAATGAGTGGCACACACAACTTAAAATGAAAATATTTTGTTGTTCTTCTTCAAATAGGGCGTGAACCCCAGTTTTTTTGCCCATCATTACATTTGCATTGTCTGCAGCAAAACCAAGCATATTTTTTTGATTAAGTTCAGCCGAAAGATTTTTTATGGCAGTAATTCTTCAGCAGTTCCATCAGCGACCTCGATAGTGCAAGAAATGTATCTTGAGTTTCACCTGCTGCTTACTTGAAATATCTTGCCACAACTGCATCGGAGACATTGCTCACTTTCAGAGAAGCCCTATTTGAAGGTCTTTTCATTGCATCAGATAACATATCACTTGGGATATTGATATCATTCTGTTTTGAGTCAATACTTACAATGTCAGGCTCGGTTAATACAGGATGATACTTAGTTACAGATTCTCTGAGGTCAAATCTATTTCTTATTATTAAATTACCATATTTATCGAGAACCATATGAGACCTTGGTCTTTTATTTAGTTGTACAATTTTTCCTGGTTCCCATTCATTATCAATGTGATTGAACATTTTGACCAGGTTCCAAGGGTTGAAGATCATTGGCAGTCTTATTATAATATTTTTTATTATGCTCTAGTCTTCAACAGAGTCGATCTTTGATGTTGTTACATAACGAAAGTTTCAATGAGTCAGCTGAAGTTAGTAACTTACAGCCCGTTCAGACGGTACGGATTCGGTAAGGATTCGACCCTGGCTAAGACCACGACGGGTATTGAATTAAACATAATTCTGCTGGTTGGTCACAGAGGACACTTGCAATTGCGTCCTCTGATGCTTTGAGGAACGTTGCACTGTTATCTGTTAGGTTTAATACCCGTCGTGGTCTTAGTCAGGGGAGTAGTTATTTTCTGACAGGTACTTGCCATAATAAGCCTACGTAGTAGGTGTATATGGGTGTAAAGGGTTCATCATCGGTCGGCAACGACTATTCGTTACTAAACGATCTCCCAAAGAACTCTGTTTTCTTCACATAAATCCCTTAACCAGGAGATTCGGAGTGTTTTTTTTCCTCTGCTCGCTAGGTGGAGCGGCCTAGAAACCACTTCATCGCGTGAACCAGAGTTGACGAAGCAGCGGAGTATGTGATGGTTTGGACGGGAAACAGATAGCTTCAGTGCTGCCTGTGTTGACCTACCCTTGCACTGATGAGAGGCAACAACCTCGAAACTAGTCTGCAGGTGGTCACCCTGTCCAAATCAAAACCTAATTCTGCTGGTTGGTCTCAGAGGGCACTTGCAATTGCGTCCTCTGATGCTTTGAGGAACGTTGCACAAGTATCTGTTAGGTTTAATTCAATACCCGTCGTTAGTGACGTTCGATTCGAATTTTATATCGCATCACGGCATATGGTTTACAGTGACAATATCGAATGAAATCCACCGTATACGGAAATATTTCCAGCTGCGAGGTACGATCATATCGTCTGAACATGCACATTCAAAACTATGTTCCACTGAGCAATTCGACATTTTTCTCGATTCGAACAAAAATTCGAATCCATATCGTCTGAACGGGCTGTTGGATAGTAGTAATAATTGTGCAGGGGAATAATCTATGTACTTGAGAGGGGTATTCCTATATTGCAATGATGCCTCAAATATATCTTGGCCCTCTTCTAAAGATTTTTAGGCATTTTTCCCAATCTCTACAGCTTTTTCTGCCAAACCAGTTGATCTTAGATAATTTGAGCAAACTCTCCAAAAATGAAGGTATTGAGGGGTACATCATCACACACAACTTTGTCTGGGGAACCAAAGTCAGAAAAAAATATTTAAAATTTTTTCATTACCTCAGGAGCTGATTTATTCTTTATAGACATAAGCTCTAACCAATTGGAATATGCATCCATGATAACTAGATATGACTTGTTTCCATACGAAAGAATATATGTTCCAATACGGTCCCAATGACGTACAGGAATGGGATAATATTTCAATTTTTCTTTGTTGTTTTTTAGAGCATGTTTTTCACAAATTTTGAATTTTTTGAAATAATTTTCTATATCCTGGCTCATAAGAGGTCAATAGAAAATTTGCCTAGCACGGGCTTTCACTTTTTCAACAGGAACAATTAGCTTACTGTTGAAAAATACCAAGTCATCAGATAACGATACCTAACAACGGTTAATAGTACTTTCTTTCTTGAAACTGGCCTTCTTGCTTGAATAAAATTCATAATAGTTTGCAATTGATTATCTTTTGTTGTCATTTCTTCAAAAACTCTCTTTTTTTGACTGACATTGGCAATTAAGTTTGTGAATAATGTACATAGTATTCTAAGTTTAAGTTTTCTGTTTCCTCAAAATTAGTTAGAAAGACACAAGACAATGTGTCCGCAATGTACAAATAGTTAATGAAAACTAAATAAAATTGCCACTTGTTCTTTCTCAATCTCTGCATATTTGATTTCACTCTTGGTTATTCTTCTCGATGCAAAAGCTACTGGATGCCCATTCTGAAGTAGACATGATCCAATACCCAGGCGCGGATACAGGGGGGGGGGCAATGGGGGCAATTCCCCCCCCCCCCCAACGGCCCCAACGACTCACGACCAAAGCACTTTATTTTAAACAATTTTTATTTTTTTCCTCTCGTCATAAAGAACATCAATCACTACCTGTTTACAAGATCGAGTGTGTTGTGTTACACTGGAAAATACTGATAAATAATAAATAAAATTCTACTTGAAGTCAGAAGTGCAATACTTCAAGAAACTGAAAAACTCGCTTTACTTCGCCACGTCATCACGACAAGAATTCGGCGGAGAAAACACTACGCCGCCACTTAACCGACTACTATCGATTGATCACTTTCTTTGGCGTGGTGTTGCATGCATGTTGCATGCCATTACTTCCTAACAATCCTAACGTTAATAAAATTGTTGAATAAGTATTGTGTTTTGTGTCAGTTACTCAGTTATGGTAAGTGGCAATATACAATAACAATAAAAAATAATGGTAAAGATACGTTTATCGGACGCACCGGAAGTTAAAAAGATAACCTAAATTCTAAATTAGATCGGTAGGACGGTAGGGCGGATGCAATCGAGTATTAGAGAACCGCGCATCAAAAAGTAGATCCAAAATGGCGGTAATGAAATGACGACCGTTTGATTTGAAAGAATAGTTTTTTGATGGAAAGAGCTGTTTTTAAGCAAATAAAATGAGAAAATTCGGTGAATAAACTAATTAACATGCCTACTATATATCAGAAGAATCATTCTGAGTGTTGTCTGTGGTTTAGAATACCTAGCTTTCATATTCGAGACCCCCACGGAGACAAAAGGACACAAAATGAGTAGGAATCACCACAAAAAATTCAACTCCTGTGTATCCGATTAACGGAATTTTACTAGATAATATTGAACTTTATCTGAGTTCATAATAAAAATGAAAATCTTCCTTGGAATTTTACTTAGCTCAACTGCAACATTGAAATAGTTAACTAAGTGACTCAAACCTTAGATTTATTCAATTGTTTATTGGTAAATTGAATAGGAATTTTCTGAGTGGAGCGACATGTTGTGTCGCTTACTGAGTGTTTCTTCGCGCTAACGCCCCCGTGCGTAGTACGTTTCTTTAAAAAGAAATCGTATTCCATTCCTTCATATCAACATTAGTTTTCTTTGTCAATAGGCAAGTCAGCGACCAGGTTTGTCCAAGAAGCGAACTTCAGAATCCCGAAGTATTGAATAATTTTTCCAGCCTGTCAATAATCGAGCAGCTTGTGCTACTGCAACCCCTGGGGCTGCACTAGATAACAGTATTAAGGTGGTTGTTCCCACTCATGTGGCGGTCTCTACATTTCCCGATGCTCCTGAGTCTACTGTGTTTGATAGCACTGATAAATTTAGTCGTGAGGACGTGAGGTGGTAATCCCTACTATTTCCCGGCCTTCCGAATCTAATGTGTTTGATAGCAGTGATAACTCAAGTAATATGGTGGTGGTTCCTACGTATTCCCGGGATCCTGAGTCTACAGTATGTAATAGGTCAAATGTTCCCTATGATGTTGGAAATTTTGTAGATAAACATGTAGATGACTACACAAAATATCAGCTTCTGTCGAACCACTGGCAACCAAAAGATGACTACAAGTTTCCATATTCCTCGCACTTGATCAAGGGCAAGGAGGTAAAGCGATATTTTGGGCATAAGTACCTCAGCAAATACTCTTGGCTTGTGTTTTCACATGCTAAACAAGGTTTATTTTGTAAATATTGCCCTTTTTTCGCAACTGTTTGTGGAGGCCGAGAAAAAAATATGACTTTGAAAAAGCTTGTGACAAAACCGTTGATAAACTTTAAGGATATCGCAGGGCAGACTGGGGATTTGGAGACACATGCTAATAATATTTATCATAAAAGAGCTGCAGAACAGGGGACAGCATTTCTTCATTCCTTTAGTAAGCCTAACTTGGAAATAATCAACCTTGTACATCAACAGCGTATTAAAAAGATAGAAGAAAACAGGGAACGACTTCGTCCTATAGTTGAAACTATTATTTTCCTTGGGCGGCAAAATTTAGCATTCCGTGGACACAGAGATGATGGACCACTACTTCATAACAGTAATAGTTCCAACCAATTCGATTCCAACGTGACTGTTAACGAAGGGAATTTCAGAGAGCTTTTAAGGTTTCGAGTATCTGCTGGCGATAAAATACTAGAAACACATTTACAGTCAGCTTCCTCTAAAGCTACTTACATTAGCAAATCAACACAAAATATGCTTATTTCACACTGTTAAAAATGAGTGTGCAACTGTCAATTTTCCTAATTAAGTTTGGTGCTAAACATCCTTTTGACCCTAGCAAAAGTTAAAGTTTGTTTATCTGCTGGGGCTCGATTCTTGAATCTCTATCGAAATTTGTCGAGGTCGTAATTTCTCACTTTTAATGTCGATCGCTTTGTACAGGACGTACTGTTTAGTACGAATCGACATTCGAAAATTCATCGACATTTAATGTCGAAAGATTAAGTGGCAACCCCGTATTATTGTGACACGGAGTGACGGAATTATGTAAACAAGACTCTGTCGAAGTCAAGTGTAATATTAGAAGAAGAATTGCATAGACATTTATTTTACTTTCTCCGTGAAAAATTGTTTGTTGGAGAAAAAAAGGTAAATATAATGGAGAAAAACCTATAGTGCAGACAACAGCAACTGATAGAAATTGTCACTAGAGACAAGGAATTGCTAAGTGGCAAGTTCTCCAATAGCTTTCCAAAGGAAGACTGTATGGAAAAGTGGGAAACTATGGCCCAAGTCTTAAATTCCAAGCCGGATGCTAGTCAACGGTGGATGCAGTGGAAAAAATTGAGGTTTCTTTTTTAATTCAAAAGACTTTTCTTTATGAGCAATTTTCTTTTTTAGACTTGGAAGGATATGAAATGCACCACAAAAAAAAACCGTAATAATAAAACATCATATGCAAGGAACGGGAGGAGGGCCACCCATTGTGGATATTTTAACTCCAAATGGGGAATTGGTATTAGAATCAATGAATTCCACAAGTTTTTCAGGAAATACTGAAATTCCTGAAACTATCATAATTTGTAATTGGAAGGAAGAAATTGCAAATGTGTCATGCGTAGATGAGTTAATTGACGTTGCTAGAAATCCAAGCCATAAGCTAGATCATACATACATGACAGAAAACAAAAAAAAAGAGGTTCACATCTGCTAGGCGCCGTGCATTTGCTGCAAATGCTACACAAGTATTAGCGCAAAACTCACAGAGATTTAGAGCTTAGGGAGAGGTATTACTCCAAAAAGACAAAATTGATGGAGAGGCAGACCGTGGCTCTAGAAAAAATAGTCAACCATATATGCAACAAATAGTTGTACTTTTATTTTCCTTGTTTTTTTCGATGGTATCGTTCATTTTATTTCTGTAATATATATTTTTTTGTCGTATTTTCAACTTGTATGTAAACTTACAGCCCGAATGAAAGATTACAGAACGAAACCTCTGTTTCTATAAACAACTGAAACCAAGTGAAATAATTTTCGCTCTAAGCAATACACTAAGGTACCTAGGTCAAAATAAATTCTGAACTTACTTTTACAAATTTATTTACATATAACTTAATCTTGAAACTGATTAATTATTCTTTTTTGCAATCTTCTACCAGTTGCCAAATCTGAATTAACGCGTGCATTCTCATTGTTCCTGTCATTAAGTGGTTCATTGATTAAACCAAAATCGAAATCTTCATCATCTTCCTCAATCTCTTTGTTGTTGAAAATGCATATATTGTGAAGTACTACACATACATGAATTATTTTGGAGGCCATGGTCGGACTATAGTGTAAAACTCTGTTTTAACAAACATCGGAACCTCATTTTAAGTAGTATACTCTCATGTCTCATATTGTTCCTTTCTTCTTGTTCACCATGTGGATTTTCTAAAGGAGTGAGAAGCCATAAACGAAGTCCACAGCCAGAATCACCTAGAACACATTCCGTTTTAATTATTAGTATACAAAAATGGTCATTTAGGTACCTAACAAAAAATATCCTTCGCCAACTCGATTATAGATAGTCCTTAGTATTTGCTGGACATTACTAGTATTCCATATGTGAGAATCATGGTATCCTCCAGGAAATCACATCACATATCTGAAAAAGTAATATTTATTTTATGTATCTATAAGGTAATATACTACTGGCTAATTTATATGAAGGGTACCTAACAATTGGACATTTATTGAATGATAGTTATTTCTCTTGACGAAAATATTCTCTAGAAAATTCGGGTGGTTCATAGGAGGAGGAAATATAGCTACATGCGTGCAATCTATGCACCCAATCACTCCTGGCATTCTATATGTGTTGTAAAATCTGCAAGGAACAGTTAGTTATGAAAATGTGTATACTGCGTGGACTGTTTAACTACATGCAAACTGCCTACTTTTGACGGAATGTTTACCTTTCTTTTAATGGATAGTCCCGTATTCGCTCTTGCATATATGGTGTAACCATTTCGATTAATTCGTGGGTAACGGCTTTTGTTAATATGAAATTCTTTTTTAAATTATAAATAAATTTGAAACGAATCTGTATAGTTTAGTATTCGTCTGGGAGCATTATCTTCCATGTTCTCTATTGCCACTCCTAATGCTAGATTTGGATTCATCTGCAAACTAACACTAAATAGTACTGAACACTAACAAAAAAAATAACAATACTAACAAGAAATGAATAAATACTAATAAAATGAATTATGGCAAAATGAAATGTCAAGGAAGTTGTTAAATTATCAAAACTTGTTCTAGGTTAGCGCTGAAAGGTTACCTATGACAGAATGAGAATGAAATTCGAAAATAATATTCGACACTTCAATAAGTCGAACGGTTTTACCCATCCGATGCAATCTCGAACAACAATTGACGAATTTATGACGAAGTCGAATTTCAAGAATCGCCCTCATACAAAACTATCCACATATTTCGAAAATCGACAGTGATATGCCGATTTCGAGATTCAAGAATCGAGCCCCTGAGCTTGATTCCCATGCGAAGATGAAATGTTTCATACTTTCTGGTAGTAACACTTTCGTTATCACCATTTCATCACTGATTTCTTCTCCCAAGGACTTTAATGTTCCTTTTATTTATTCTAGCTGGGGCATAAATTCTGCTGCTTTTCCCTCTGTATACTCCGAAGAGAAAAATCTTCGAGTTAACAAATACACTGTAACTTGAGATTTGTGCTCAGAAATAGTTTTAAACTTTTTCCACATTTCTGCTGACGTTTTGCAGGACAAAATATCATGTAATCTCGACACAATAATTCCCTGTGCTTTTGAATTACTATCCCAGTCATCTGTATTTGTTGATGCAATATTCCATCCGCTATATCAAAATAGCTTTTAAATTTTAGGGTTATCTTTACTTGGAACTTCCAAGTTGTACAGTTTTCTCCATTTGACTTCGCTAATCCCATTACCTCTGCCTGCTGGGGTCCGATTCTCAAATGTCTACTACCCTATACCATATGTCGCATGCGACAAAATACCTCCTTCTCTTTTCAATGCATTTTCGAAAAAGAAGAGGATATAGTTTGTCACATGCGACATACGGTAGGAGACATTTGAGAATAGGGCCCGGTCGCATTCAAACAATCCGCTATAGGATTCGGCACCCGTCTCTTTTCTGATTAGTTGAATTGAATTATATCGCGGTTTGGTGCCGAAATACATAGCGGAATGTTTGAACAGTGCTCGAATAATGAGCGGATTGTTACGTCTATTTTTAATGCATGCGGTGCCGAATCATATAGTAGAATGATTGAGCGGTGCCAAAATGCAAGGTGGAATGTTAGGCTAAACTATTCAACCACTGATGTTATTCTTTTGGAAATCTAATGTGTTTTTATATTCAAAATCAAGATGAGATATATAACAACATTTGACAAAAACGTGCCTCTTATTTTGTAACAATTTTTTTTTTGGAAAGTACTTTCACTAAACGGGCTAATACATGTTTATTGAAGAATACTCAATGTTACATTTTTAATGGCTTTTTGCATTTGGACAGTTTCTTCATACATTTGCTGTCAAATTTCTTTTACTTTTCTTTGATGAAGTTTCACCCTTAGGAGGTCGACCAAAAGATACTCTCTTGCAGTTTCTTGTCGTCCCCTCTCTTCTTCTGCTTATTGATGTTGGTTGAACTTTGATCTTGATATCTGACCTATGCCTTAATGACAAAGAGCTCCCTTATAGTTTTAAGTCTCTGTCATATATTTTTCTGAGTTACTGTAGAAGTCCCAAAATTATTATGTTGTTTCATAAGCAAAAAAAAATTTGAAAACCTCAGATTTTCATAGACGTAATCGTTATTTTTAAGAATTTTTGACGTCGCAGAATTTTCCAGTTTATTTGAAGCACTAAACGTTGGATCGGGTGTAAAATATGTTTTTTCTGTCTCTTTTGGAAGGTTGCAGTATAGTGGTGCTCAAAAATATAGCGGTGGTGCATTTTCCCTAAATGCTAATTTTGCCATTAGGTAACGAGATTCCATTGTTAGAGCAGGAACATTTACGATGTTGTCATCATAATGAAAATATATTGTTACTTGGTGTTTACAAAATTCACCAAATTTCTCAACGAAGCAAGTACAAGCGCCTAAGTAACTATCAACAATAAACAATTCACCTTGTTTCGTTATGCTGGGTACTTGTACAATCTTTAACACCAGTATATAATGTTTCTTTCTTAACGTTGCATGTTTTTTCAGGAGGTTGTTTAATATTAGTCTTGGTCCAGCATTTCTTTCAGTGGCGAAATTTCTGATTCTTTTTTTATTATACTCCTCCATGCAATGCTATCACATTATATGCTTCATTTCGCGACAAAACAATGTCTTTAATAAGACAAACACTAATTTCTGCGAAATTATTTTGTTTCCTGTTCGTGTGAGGTGGCGTCACGATAAACCAAACTCTACTCATTTTTCCTTTCCCAGTAGGACTCATCATAACACACCCATTATGGATACTTAATAATATTGATAATGGACCCCTCTTCTTCATTTTGCTATTAAAATATTTCGAAAATTTGTGTAAAACGATTTCTATCAATGTAAACATCAAGACAAGTCATAACCTGCTACAACTCGTATACGCAACGCAAATACTTATTGGCATTTCATTTTACATTTAATAAGCTAGTAACATTCCACCCTGCATTTCGGCATCGCTCAATCATTCTACTATATGATTCGGCACTACATGCATTAAAAATAAAACAATCCGCTCATGATTCGAGAACTGTTCAAACATTCCGCTATATATTTCGGCACCGAAACCGCGATATAATTCAAATCAACCAATCAGAAAAGAGACGGATGCCGAATCCTATAGCGGATTGTTTAAATGCTGCCCGTTCTCCCATTTTCAGATCAATCGAACGTCGTATTCTGACCCCAAAACAAAATAATGGGTATTTGTTTTTTTTTTATGATGAACAGATCAACATCCACGTGTACCTACACTTCTTTCCGGCGTCGATTTACCAACTTTTTGGTAATCCTGAGCCCATAACCTGATGGAGTTATGATCGGTGGATCGATAGTTGTCCAATTAATTAACTGGAAGTCAATAACAATAGTAGCTTTTATTAAAACTTTCATGATATAAAAAGTTAGTGGTAAGAAATTACAACCTTCTTCAACAACAACAAGGATAGTCATATCAAGAGAAAAAAACTACACACGCTAATGACAACTTCTTAGTCTAGGAAGAAATAAAGTGTTGCTGCCAACTAATACTAAACATGAAGGCCAAACTGGCACCGAAATTTGTAGGTCCTTTTCTGGTTTCGAAACGTGTATCTTCCTGGACCTATGAATTGAAAGATGATGCTGGTAACTATCGCGGTGTATGGCATGTGAAAGATCTTAAAGCTCATCCACCTGATGAGTAATCATAATGTCGCTCTTGGGAAAGTGGGGTGAAGGATGGTCATCCCTGGCGTATGCCTAAAGTAACTTGGACATGATACGGTCCCCATCCAGTGGCTGGAAATACATTTGGTGTTTTTGTAGGTGTGAATGTATTTTCAGGTCCATGACAGTAACATATCTGTTTGATGTGTAGTTGATACTACAGGGAAGGCATTCATTATCGTTCATTATCTTTGATGAATACCGTATTTTAGTACCACCCCTTAGTGTTCTGTTGTGAGTGGCTGAAGGTGAATTAGGTTTCCTTGTTTAATAATGTATTTTCAGGCCCATGACAGTAACATATCGGTTTTGTTTGAGGTAGAACTTCTAGAAGGACATTGGTTTTCTTTATCTTTAATGTCTTCTTGTAAGTACCCTCGGTGTAAGTGTATCCCTTGAGTATGCAATTGTGATTAGTTTGATTGATGTTCGTAATAGCTACGAGTTTGGTGTTGTCGATCTTTACGGGTTGTAGTTTTATTTATTTTTTGTATTTTTCTATCTGTCTAGGGTTGTAAACTTTTAAAAATTTTGGGTTGATATTACGTATTATTTATTGTTGGGATGGCAGCTCCTCAATGCTGGACGATTCTTGTGGTGGATTTGGCTTGGGGGGTCCGTTTGGCTGATGGATTTCCAAGCTCATACCCTTCGGGCATTATTCTGGCTATGACGCAAACCTTTCTTTTGGAAGGGCTAGCTAATTTTGCTGACGAACTCGCCATGTCTGATGTCCTGAGGGTTTTGAATGGATTTTTTTTGGCGGAATCGATTCAACCGGTTGGATCCACTCCACATTGATCTGTGTTGGGATAGGAAACTTGGAGGAGGTTTTCTATCGGGGTTTTTAATCCTCTCATTCTTTTATAGAATGGTGCTAAGGTCTGCTGAGATACTAAACTTAGGCGGTTTGGTTATGCGTTTTAATGCCTTTCCCTTGTTTGTTTTGTAGGAGACTTGATTGTGTTGGGTGCGAGCACGGCTCAGTCCGGCAGCCTGACAGGTCTTATAGGATCCAGCGGAGGTTCCTCCGTGATCGAGACTGTCAAGCAGGCTCCATGGAAGGGTGAACTTTGGGGGGTGTCGTCAGGCTAGCGTGGAGGTCTAGGCCGGTCATCGTGTGAAGCTCGCCTAAGGGCGGTCGGGCGATGCTACTGGGCGATCCTGAGCTCCATGGATTCGTCGCGACTGGGAAATTTGCTCGCAGTGCCACAATTAGAAATATCTCCGAATTTTTGGGACGTTATGGTTTAACCATTTTCAGCTTGGTGGAGCTACATATCACCCCAATTGAAGTGGACAATTGGTTATCTTTCGATTTTCAAATATTTTTTTTATTTTTGTTTCCACGTGTGGGATTTCGTTTGGAGATCGTTTTGGCTGTTGGGTTTACTTCTGGGATGTCTGGAGCAGCGATGTGATCCAAAACACGAGACTTCTCCTGTCTTTATTGAGTTGTGCAATTTTGGATTTTGTGGAGTTTATTCCATCTGAACTCAACCACATTAGGTGTTCTGGATATTTTAGTTGTGAGACTGGGCAGCGGAGATGGTTCATGGACTGAATCCATACACAACAATTTGGCGACGATAACAAACCTAAGGCGATTTGTTGTCATGCATTTCAAGCCTTTCCCTTTGAGGACGTTTAATTTTTTTTTGTTGTTATATATGTATGGTTTATCATGAGTATAGCCATTTTGTGTTAGCTAGGATAACAAACTTGAGGTGATTTGCTGTCATGCGTTTAAAGCCTTTCTTATTGTTATTTTTTTTGTTTCATTCGTCAATAATATATAAATATAATGGGTATTACTTTGAGAATTAACCGATTCCGAAGAGTAAATCTTTTCAGAGTATGGGCAGAGTATGTGAGTTATTTACTTGATGCATGTGAGAAATAAGAGGTATTATATCTGCCATAGTTTCAGTACGTTGTTAACATTAGTGTCTGTTTCACTAAAGCTTTCACATAAAATTTCCCGGTTTCGGTAAATTTCTTTTAAAGTAAGGAGAGAATTTGTAACGTTATTTTTTTTATTATTAACTAATCAGGGTATATCGAAATTTTTAATCATATTTTACATGCATTTTACCACTATTTGCCTTCTGCATTTATTTCATAATGTTCAAACACTAATAATACCTATATGCTATCACAATGTTGCTTCTTCGAGAGTGTATTCACTGGTAATCCATCCACCTATTTCTCAATTGCATCCCCATTGCATAATACTACCAGGTATATCCATTTTACATTTAAGTCATCATGTTTTGGTAACGTCATATTTCACGTTATCCCAAGGTTAGTAATTGTCATTCGTGATTTAGTTGTTTACTTTTGGCACTCTGTCAACACTTTTCATTCCACGTCTGGGGTGTGCGCACTAAGCGAGGTATGCCATAGACTTGTGATTGTTGGGACTTCTGCATTCAGTTGGAGTAGCACGGAGTGACTTTTGTTGGTTTCATAACTGACGATGCGAAATGGGTTATGCCATGCAGTATTACTTAGGCGTGTTTCATTTGAGGATAGGGCTTCATAATATCTTTCTAGCTTGTGGAGAAAGAATAATAAGTTGAGAGTGTAATACTCTTCGAGAAGTGTACTCGGCAACAATGCACATGGATTTGACATTTTGATCTAAAGTTTGAGAAGAAGAAGATTAATTCGTTTTGACTGTCGTCTGTCACTAGTGTGCTGGGCTTTCCACTTTTGACATGATTGGTGAATGAGTTGTAAGAATTTGATTTCTATTTGAATCGTCCGTAAAGGGATTATATCTTGCAACTGCTAAAAGGTTTCAGTTTTCGTTTAGTCGATTGAATTGCTGTGTATGCATATTTCTGAACCTTACCTCTCGGGGGATTATATAAACCAATTATTTCTGGTAAGTCTCGCACATGGTATTCTTCTATCATTTGGCAATTCTTCATGTATTTTAGGATCTGATTTGTTAGGCATTTTGGGTACTTGACCCTATGTGCCGTTGTTAACCCTTTGACCAGGATGTTTTCATCTGACATCTGAAAGAGCCTACCGAAATCATCTTCCACTGTGGGAGCACCTAGGCCTGTTCTGGACAGAGGTAGTTATTAGGTCATCCAAGTTGTTGAACAAAGTGTCAAGTTCTTGTTGCATTTCAGGGTTTATGTATAGGGCACTATTCTAGTTCCGTCCCACTATATTTCTTTCCTTCCTGGAGGAAGTTACTGGACTCCGTAGATGTATGGTATGTCTTCCTTGTGACCATCTTCCACCTACTATAGCCATTGAGTAGGGCCTTCAGGTACTGCTAGCGTGACTTTCGAGGAAGCAACATTGCAGTCTACATCAGCTGTGTGGTAGCAGCCTAGTTGAACCGACGTTGCACTCCAAGTACCAACTAATAGCACTAAGTATCCTACTGATATCCTTTTTAATTATCAAAGTCTAAGGCTACTGTGTAAACGCTACAAGGTAAGGTGCACCATACTATTGCGGATTGGTTAAGACAAATTATTTTCTCCTACCCTACAGCGGTAGATATATTTTTTATTGAATATTGGATACGTTTAACCTTGTCTACGTACTAGTGTCTGTATACTTTCACCTTAAAGGTTGGTTAATGTTTGAACATATATTTGGTCACTGAACTGCACCTGTAGACCAATTGTAAGGTCAATTTTGATAATCAGTTATTTATATAGCTATTTAGTTTTTGTGTAAGAACGTACCCGTACAGTCAGTTCACTATAATTTTGATGTTTTATAATTATACTTCTTCAAACAGTAAGCTGTTTATCATTTAGAGTGTGGTAACTTTAATTTTTAATACTATTCGTGTTATATGGGAATCGGTATAAATGATCTATAGGGTGAGCCTGCATCATATTTCTGGCGCCCATGTTCTTACATCTCATCACAATTTATTTTGTATGACCCACTCCCGTCTCCACTTGAGTTAGTCGCAAGCCACCCTGTCACTTTGACAGCTTCGTTGCCATTATAAAAGCTGAAAGCTAAGTAAAACCCGTGGCACCCACTGCTCTCTGATTTGAAGTTAATACCGGCCTGCCGTAATATGGCAGAAATCTTAGCCGCTCGAATGCAGAAGGCCGTCATCCTTGGTTCACTTCGTCTGCTCAGAACACATGACTCTCGGACCCAATAATCACTCACCCTACGGACGTAGGGAGTGGTTATTGGGGTTAACGACACCAGCGCGCCCTCCGGATGGGAAAAATAATAATAATAATAATAATAATAATAATAATAATAATAATAATAATAATAATAATAATAATAATAATAATAATAATAATAATAATAATAATAATAATAATAATAATAATAATAATAATAATAATAATAATAATAATAATAATAATAATAATAATAATAATAATAATAATAATAATAATAATAATAATAATAATAATAATAATAATAATAATAATAATAATAATAATAATAATAATAATAAACCATCAAACAGCACTGTCTTGATAGGATACGAATGCTAGTGGCTGCAAAGAAGTCACTAGTGAGGCGAGCGAGAGGAGTCGTGGAAAACTTGAAGTTCCGCGATAAACCTTCTTGTTTATTTCAAGAGCCTCCACGTGTTGTTGATAACCCGCCGGCTGTTGATCGGGTGGAAACCTTCTGGAAGAACATCTATGAGTATCCGCCTCCAATCAATGTAGATACTCCAGCCCTAGCGCAGTTCGGAGCATTCTGCAGGAGGCTTCGGCAGCCTGAGCTCAATGATCTGCGCAATCCGATAACCCCGGATGAAGTTCAAAGAACCCTCAATGGCTCAAAGAACGTTGCTGCTTCAGGACCCGATAGGTTGAATAACTATTGGTGGAAAAAGTTTCCAGCAACCCACCGCAATCTGGCTAGAGTTTTCAACTCATGGCTAGATGGGGAGCAGCAGATTACGGAGTGGTTTGTCGAGGGGCGAACCTTGCTCATCCCCAAAAACGGAGATTTGTCTGATCCAAAGAATTACAGACCGATAACATGCTTGAATGCGTGTTATAAGATTTTTACGCGCATCTTATACACGCGCATTCTCTCCGCAGTTGATCCGGTGTATGAACGGATATATGAGCAAAGAGGGTCAAAGAAAGGGGTTGCCGGTTGCAAGGAGAACCTGCTCATCGATAGATGTATCACGCAGGACTCCATGCAGTACAAGCGTAACCTTTCGATGGCCTGGATCGATTACCGCAAGGCATTTGATACAACATCGCATGAGTTAATCATGCATTTGCTCAGATGCCTTCAGGTACCCGATCAAATAGTGGGATGCATTGGACAACTGATGCCGCTCTGGAGGACTCGCTTCGCTATAAAATCTGGTGGAGACATAGTCCAAACAGAGCAGGTCATCATTAGAAGAGGCGTGTTTCAGGGAGACTCCCTCAGCCCTCTTCTCTTCTGCATCTCACTATTGCCATTGTCCGTTGCACTCAGGAATACCCGTGGGTACAGCTGCGGCACCCCCAGCAACCGGAGGCATACAGTCACCCACCTGTTTTACATGAATGACCTAAAATTATATGCCTCAGGAGAAAGGGACCTACATCAGTCCCTTAGGGTGGTGGAAGAATATACGCATGCTCGGAATGGAATTTGGGATCGACAAATGTGCCACGGTTCATCTCAAAAGAGGACGATGCGAGGAATACGGAGAGGATGTCCAGATCGTAGACGGAAGCATCCTACATCATCTGGATGCCGGAGAGACTTATGCTTACCTAGGGGTGGCGCAACGCCGCTCCCAAGAGGTAATCACAGTTGAGAACTCTCTCCGCGGCAAGTATCAGCATAAACTCCGACAGATCTGGTCATCAGAACTGTCGGGGAAGAACAAAGTTGCTGCAACTAATATGCTTGCCGTTCCGATCCTTCTCTACTCCTTCGGAGTGATGAAGTGGACTCAGGAAGAGCTGCGACAACTCGACGTAAAAACTCGCAAATTGATGCATCTCAATAGGAGCTTGCATCCTAAATCGTCCTTTCCACGGTTATACTTTCCCAGACAACGGGGAGGCCGTGGACTTTTGAGTTTGGAGTGTCTGCATAACAGAATGGTTCTGGATGGGGCCTGTAAAGTCATCAGGAGTTCAGATCCCCTTCTCTGCATGGTCCGCGACCATGAAAAAGCAGGGATTGGAGCATTTCTCTTTGAGGCAGCAACCCGTGCAGCCGATGAACTTGGTCTCGTATTCGACACTGAACGGGCTAACCCAAACTCTGTCACCGAGTTGGGACCCGTTCAGCTAAAAGCTCACATTAAAGCTGCGGAGACAGAGGTCCTCCTACAGCTGCATACGGATAAGCCAATGCATGGTGTCTTCTTCAACAACATCGAAGACCTTGACTTATCCAAAAGCTTGACCTTTGCCTTCCTCAGTTCGAGTGAGCTAAAGTCGGAGACCGAGGGATAGAGGGATAGAGATATTCTCTTTGAACTCCGCAGGTTATATCCGGACTATTCTGTCAAAATGGTGGTTCTGATTATAGGAGTCCTTGGTGGAATGATGGACACACTGCTCTCTAACTTGAAGATAATACCGGCTTGCCGTAATATGGCAGAAATCTTAGCAGAAGGCCGTTATCTTTGGTTCGCTCCGTCTACTCAGGGCACACGATTCTCGGACCCAATAGTCACTCACCCTACGGAAGTAAGGAGTGGTTATTGGGGTTAACGACACCAGCGCGCCCTCCGGATGGGTCGGAGCACCGGAGACAGGGCCTGACTGGTACACTCCTAAGGAGAAAAAAAAAATAAAATAATAGTAATAATAATAATAATAATGTTTATTCACAATACTGGTTACATATAAATGATACAGAGCCAGGGTAAATAAACATAGGCATCACAGAAGCAACATTTCCGAAAAATGTTACTTGTGCGTGATATCGCCAAATCTTAACTATAAATAAACAAAATGGCAAATAAAATATCAAACTGAGTATGATCATGATATTCAGTTTGTAACAACACCGTGTAAATACGTATAGTATAAAACATATTGTCGTGAATTGGGGTTTATTCCCGACTAACTAGGTGGATACTGATCATTTATAGATTTAAAACACTTTAGAAAAATATAAAAATATTTATTTTACTATGTACAAATATGAGATTACGACGACTGAATTAAATGAAGGAATTAATGAATTATTTAATGAATCTCTCCTAGACTGGTAACTTTCATATAAATTATTTTAGAAAGATCTATACTTACAATACATATTGGCTTAAACAGTTTATGAACATTTTCCATTTATTTAATATCGAATCTTCCAAACTCCCCCCCCCATAGCCCTCACTAGCTGCGGGCACGGCAGAACTCTAAACTCTACTACCAGATCGAACTACCAGTGGCCTTTTTGAAAACTCTTGTTTATGTTCTGTTGAGGACAAGTTGTGTCTCAAAATAAAATATCTTCGCTCACGTACTGAATTGTAGAAGGTAAAAAGGTTACCCACGTATTGAATGATAATGAAATATTTTATGTACAGGATGTTCCATATATTTTTGACAATACCCCCGCCCCCGTTCAAAATCGCGCGCCTCGAGCGATTATATTAAAACCAACTGACAATTCGATACAGGTTTACAAAAACTATAAAATCAATAACAAGTTAATATAAATATACAAATAAATATGCGCAGAAGACGTCTGCTTGCACCATCTCCATTTGAATTATTCTCTCATTTGCTGCATTTTCCATCTTTGACTGGCTCATTTCGGTTCCATTCAATAGCTTGTACCATGATTCAACGTTGCCTGGGTACAATGAGATTAGCGTAGACCCACTCTTCTGGTTTATACAGGCTTTTGTTGGCTTGGCTGGACCAGTTATGGTATGACCCAAACATACTGGACAACTCGTATTTGGCACGGATCTGCCTGCCGGGACTTGATATGGCTTCAGTGGACTGGGCATGGATTTGCCTGCCGGGACTTGGCATGGCTTGGTCCGGTTGGACTCCATTTTGGCACTGCTTCCCTGTATTTGGCATGTATCTGCCTGCCGGGACTTGGCATGGCTTTACTGGACATTAGCACTGCTTGGTCCGGTTGGATACTCTATTTTGGCTCAGCTTTACTAGACAACATGGAGCTTGACATGGTAGAACTTGGCTCTGCTCTATCTCATTGACTGTGAGAAGTCTCAACTCGACATGGCTGTGGAAACTGTGGCTTCATCACGATTCACCTGGGGATTATCTTGGAGTGGTACAAGGTTGAAGACTCTTCCGCGTTCCTTACAGGAGTTACAGTTCCTATAACACAAAAAAAAATTTAAACATACTGTTATCATCTACTTTTATAACAAATACCGTGCGACAAAATATATCAACTACTACTGAACCTTATTCTCATTATAAACTTATTATACAATTATACGCCAACCATATGGATTCAAAATATTTCTCGAATTATCCGATATTAATATATACTTATTATAATATAATCATCCATTCATTTTAGAAGTATTATAACTGTCACATTTTTCATTCATCCATAGCCATTCTCTTTCATTTATAAAAAATAAAAAAACCACCCTCTCTCACATTCCGAGGCTAATTTTGTGATTTGATACCCTGAAATTCTTTGCCTAGGATTAGATACAGAATATCACAAAACAATTTCACACTCGCTTTCCACGTTACATTCAACAATTTCCATTAAATTCTTTTCGACCCCATTCGTTACTTCTTACTCACTAAAACACTGTGCACAGTTTTATTATTGATTTCATACTTCACCCTTTAAATTATATTGACATGTCGGCCATGGCCTCTATACCCTTGTGTCGTTTTCCAACGAATTCTTGACTTTCTTTGAGTTCCAACTCGCCTGAAGAAAATATTGTGTGCACATAGCTTACAATCTACCTAAAACATAAAATAAATTATTATATAACTAAGATTCATCAACAACAGGGCTCCATGGGTCGTTTTATTTCAAAATGCGGCTCACGTGAATCACATCCATTTTCGCATTTTTTGTAGCTCCCAGTTTCACTCTATAGGTAACTGGACTCAAGTTCTCTAAAATTGTGTAAAGGCCGTGGTATTTGAGGAGCAACTTTGTACTTTTACCTACTTTTCTCATGGGTTGAACACTTTAACTTTCTCCCCCACGCTGCACCCAATATGCCGATGGCATCCATCATATCTTTTCTTGTCCACTGCTTGTCTTTATTCAATATTTTGCACAGCTATGCTTCTAACTGCAAGTGCTCGTTCTCTTATCTGAATAACAGTATTATTTTCGACTGGGGCCATCAGATTTGCGTCGGTTGGTAGAACGGGCTGTCTTGCATATACAAGAAAAAATGGACTGAGTCCTGTTGTACTTTGCGGCGTAGTATTCATTGCAAATTGAGCATGGGGAATAAAATGATCCCAATCGTCTTGGCTGGTAGAGATGAATATGCTTAGAATGGCTGCTATTGTTGAATTCATTCGTTCACAGTTTCCATTGCATTGAGGATGGTACCCAGTTGTTTACTGCTTTCGTATTCCCATGATTAGCAATAATTCTTTGATCATATCCGATCTGAAAACCTGACCTCTGTCTGACAAGATTTCCTTTGGGCATCCGTGGCGAGATATAATATTATTCAAAATGAACTTTGCGACCGTATCTGCCTTTCCATCAGGTGCTGCAGCAATTTCGCTGCAGCAATTCCGCCGTAACAATTATTGTATTATTTCAATTTTTGGAACGTTTAAATGGCCCTAAAAGATCAATGCCTATTTTTTGAAACGGCACTCCTACTGGGATTGGCTGTAAAAATCCTAAAGGTTTTCTGTTTGTTTCCCCCTTTCTTGCCTGACAATCTTGGAAACCCTTGATATACTTTTCCTCGTCTTTTTGTTGTCCGTCCCAAAAATATCTATTTTTGATTTTTTGATATGTCCGTGAAATGCCCAAATGTCCTGCCAATGGTTCGCTTTGATTAGAAAATAGAATTTCAAAAACTTACTGTCTTGGAACAACCAATAGATTTTCCAGTCCCTCTAGCGATACATTCTTTTTATATAAAACTCCATCGATTAACCGTGAAATTTTTGGCTCTCCTTCTCAAGCTGATATTGACGTTTTCACCATTCGGATTCTCCAGGGCTTCAATCAATCTCTTGACATTATCATCTTTCCTCTGTTCTTCCGCCATATCTTCATTCGTAGTAAGAAAGGTAGGTACATCAAAAAATAAATTTTCTTCTTCCAATTTTGGTGCTAAAACTGCATTTCTGGACAAACAATCGACATCTTTGTGAGTCGATCCACTTTTATAAATCACCTCGTGTTCAAACTCGTTCAGCTTAATAGCCCATCTGGCTAACCTTCCTGTGACGTGCTCTGAATTCTTCAAAAAACACAAAGCGTGGTGGTCGGTGGTAATCTTCACAGGTTTTCCATATATAAAATGTCGATAATAAGTCAAACCCCAAATTACCGCCAAAGCTTCGAGTTCCGAAATCGTGTAGTTTTTTTCACTTTTTGTCAATGTGCGATTTCCATAAGCAATAGGGTGCATTTTACCTTAAAATTCTTTTAAAAGGATCACTCCTAAACCTTCTTTGTATGCATCCGATCTCAACTCGCATCCAGTGTCTGGGTTGAAATGCGCTAGTACTGGGGCCTCTGTAAGTTTTTCCTGATTTTCTTTCCAATAAAACCCTGGATCGTTTTTTATTATTTCATAGAGCGGTCGTGCTATGATTGAGAATTTTTTTATAAATTTTCTATAGTAATTTGCAAGTCCTAAGAAACTCTGGGTATGTCTTTTGGGTTTTGGTCTGGGAAATTCCGAAATTGCCAATAATTTTTCTGGATCTGGATATATTCCTTCTTCGTTGATGATGTGTCCCAATACGTTGACTTCCGGAGATGCGAACGTGCATTTACGGGTTTTTAATGTCAATCTTGCCATTCGGAGTCTTTCGAACACTTTCCTCAATCTTGCCAAATGTTCTTGAAATGATTCTGAAAATACTATAACGTCATCCAGATAAACCAGTACGTTTGACCACTTCATTCGCTGGAATACTCTATCAGCCAAGTCCGAAAACGTGGAAGGGGTATTCAAAGTCCGAATGGTAATTTATTGAATTCGTACAGTCCAAATTCAGGTGTGACGAATGCTGTATACTCTTTTGATTTTTCTTCGATCCCAACTTGCCAATATCCGCTGAATAAGTCGAGGGTGGAGAAGTACCTAGATTTCCCGAAATATATTAAAATTTCATCAATATTTGACAAGGGGTAGTTTGACTTCTTGGTGATATTGTTTAATTTCCTGTAGTCTACACAAAATCGCGTTTTTTCCTCTTCTCCCTTTTTCTTTACCAATACGATAGGGCTCGAGTACGGTGACTGTGATGGTCTTATGATACCGACATCTAACATTTCTTCTACTTGATCCTCAATTATTTTCCTTTCTTTAGGTGAAACTTTGTAGGGTTTACTTTTGAAGGGTGAATGTTCTAGTAACTCAATTTTATGTTGAACCATATCTGTAGATCCCATATCCTTGACGTCCATAGCAAAAATATCCTTAAATTCATCAATTAGATTCTCAATTTCCATTTTCTCCTGTACGGTGAGCTCAGTTCCCAATTTGTAACATTTTTCAATATCCTTCGCTTTTTCATCCATTGTGTAGAGTACCATATTTATGTCATTTTCTTCTTCCATGAAGCCTAAAGTTGTACCTTCGAAGATAACCTGTCCAATACTTGAAATATTCTTCAGTTTCAAAGTTGAATTTTCTAGTGTTCCCGAAAACTCCATACAAACTAAACCTATTTTAGTCAAGAATTGTTCTTTTGGTTCAAAAAATACTCTGCTCTTTTCAAGTCCTTTTAATTCCTGAATGTCGACATCAACGATTACTTTCTCTTGGGGTTCTAATCGACAATTCCTGAATGTCGACATCAACGATTACTTCCTCTTGGGGTTCTAATCGACAATAGCACTTCAATATCACTTTCATTTCATTTTTCTCAATTTCCAAAAAAGGGTCCAAATCTTGGACAAAACTTGATTCTTCCACTTCAGTAGAGCTATCTTCCATATTCCTATTCCTATTTTTTTGGCTAATACCTTCTTTTAATTTTTCAAAACTTCTCTTTCTCAAGTCATTTTCCAAGTTCATTTTCCATTGGTTTTCTATTTCTTGAGAAAGTAAGGCCATTCTTGTTTGATTCACATATTTCTCATTTTTTCTGTTAACTATTTTGCTTATTTCTTCTCTCAATTTCATAAAATTTTTCCATCGGATTTTAGTTTCGAAGTTTATTTTCCGTTGATTTTCTATTTCTTGCGAAGAAATGTCACTTCTTGTTCGATTTTCCGTTCTTCCAGTATTATTTTTCCAATTGAAATGTCTTCTTACGCACCCATTTCCAAAACTCTTTCTTCTAGATTCATTATCTCTATAAAATGCCTGATTCTTTATTTCAATATTTTCCCTTTTTTTTATTTTGCCGCTTATTTCGTTACCCATATGAGAACAAATTCGCGTTGTCTTTTTCATATCGTATCTGAAAAGGAAGTGTAATTTTAAATAACCCCTAACTCAAAATTACAACTTTGTCCTCTAAATTTATTATTGATTTGTGTTGTGTCAAAAATTCCATTCCCAATATAAAATCACACGGTAGATTGATTTTCGATAACTAAAGCTTTACAATACGTTTCCATTTCACCTAATTTCAAATTCATATTTGTGGTCCCCAAAACTGGTACCCTGAAACCACCTGCTGTCTGTACATGTTGTGAAAACCGTAATTTTTGGAAATTTTTAACGAATTGACGTGAAACTATATTATGATTTGACCGCGTATCACAAACTATGGTTGCCGTGTTATCATTTAGAAGTCCGTTTATTTTAAGAACACCCGTTTCATTATTTTTGAGAGAATTTGACTTGGGATACCTGGTAAATACCAACAATCAGAAGTAAAATGTCCAAGTTTGCCATAAAATTAGCAGAAAATGGTTCTTTTCTTATTCAAAAAGAATGTATTCTGATGAAGATGCTGCCCGAAATTCCATACCTCGTCGTTTTTTCCATAATTCTCTGTCCTCGATTTTGAAAACAATATTCTTCAAATCATCCATATTTGTCTCAGCATTCTTCAAGAGTCGATAAGGGGTGTACAGTCTGCTTAGAAGTCCTCGTTCGAAATGTCTCAGAAACGTCTCTACGCTCATGTCTGGGTCAAAATCATAAGCTAACTCTCTGAGAGAAATATTTTCGTATTTCTTCATTTTCACCTTGTCTTCTACTGTACAGCTTCCATTCTTGTTTTTTTCAAATAATATCCATTGTCAAATTCTCTGAGAAAATCATTTTTGAGCTCACACCAGGTTTTCAACAAGTTTTCCGATTTCCCTTTGTATGATTCGAACCAATAATATCCGGCTCCTATTAGGTAAACTCCGAAATAATAAATTTTTAACGCTTTTGTCCATGCATTCGCTGAAGAACATTTTTCATAATTCTTCAAAAATTCGTAAGGACAATCTTTCCTTGGGTCAAAATTCCGAGGTGCTACGAATTCTGGAAGGGCAGCGGGCGTACCTTTCTATCTTGCTTCTGCCAACGTAGTATCCATTGTGAGGGGGAGAGGAAGTTTCAGTGAAAAGTACTGTTAAATTACCTACACGTAGTAGTTAGGTAGTTACTCTCATTTGCCGTATACCGAAGATATAACAATTTTACACAAATTATTCTTGTAAAAATCAATAGTTAAAACAACAAAATTCAAATAATTGTACTGAAAATAAATCGTTAGAACTTAACATCAATAGCATTTATATTTAATCTTCATAAAATTCTCTGGAGTTTATTGCGTACGAAATAGCGTACTTTCGTCAAATAATATTTTTATTTAGAAATGCTATTGTTGCACAATACTTGGGAGAGATTCATTCAATAACAAAACATATGGATCAGCAATTTCTACCCAGTTGTACCGGATCTAGGTCAAGTTCGAAGTCTATGAACTTCAATCTAAACAACTATATTGAGTTGATTGTACCACTATTCAAATTTATAACAAAATGAAAATTGGTTCATTATGAAGAATGAATCCACAAACTAAACCACGGCAGCCTCCACCACTTGTCGTGAATTGGGGTTTATTCCCGACTAACTAGGTAGATACTGATCATTTATAGATTTAAAACACTTTAGAAAAATATAAAAACACTCATTTTACTATGTACAAATATGAGATTACGACGACTGAATTAAATGAAGGAATTAATGAATTAAATAATTAATGAATCTCTCCTAGACTGGTTACTTTCATATAAATTATTTTAGAAAGATCTATACTTACAATACATATTGGCTTAAACAGTATATGAACATTTTCCATTTATTTAATATCGAATCTTCCAAACTCCCCCCATAGCCCTCACTAGCTGCGGGCACGGCAGAACTCTAAACTCCACTACCAGATCGAACTATCAGTGGCCTTTTTGAAAACTCTTGTTTATGTTCTGTTGAGGACAAGTTGTGTCTCAAAATAAAATATCTTCGCTCACGTACTGAATTGTAGAAGGTAAAAAGGTTACCCACGTATTGAATGATAATGAAATATTTTAATGTACAGGATGTTCCATATATTTTTGACAATATATGGGTAGAGATAAAACGTACATAAAATTAGTATTGGTAGTATGGGTTGATTGAGATGTTGATTTAACAAGCGTAAAATATCACATTATCTTGTTATTGTGTCACAATAAGGGTATATGTCCGGATCATATAGCTCGCAGATAGTAAGTTACTGGTAATCATTTCGGTAAGGTAGGTGGTGAAGTTTTTAATCATTTTGATTTATGATGTGATGGAATGTTTTTCTATCGGAAGTTTTGAGCCAATTTTTCATTTCTTTTTTAAATTTCAATTTATGGCACATATTAATGGACTGTATTTTTTCTGATAGTATGCTCCAAATCTTTGGGCCAAGGTAGTTGCAGTGTCTTTGCCCTACTTGCAACTTGGGGTTACGAATGCCTTTTCTTTGCCTCTGGTATTATATTGATGCTCGATTGGTTATTTTGACACCCTGTATCTCAGATAGGATGCATTTTAGGATATACCTTGATGGGGGTAAGATTGATAGAAAGAAGAATACTTTTGGGATTATAAACACTGATTATGTTGTCGTATTTAAATACTCAACAACATCGGTAGCGAATTGACATTATTCTATATAATGACGTAATGACATGTAACGTTTAACAGCTCTCAAGAAAATACAACGTGTTACATCACGAACAACACGTTATTTCAAATTCGCGACAACACCCTCCCTATTTGAAATAAGTCATTGACTGCTAACGCATCTCAAAAACTTCGATTTTTCTAACGCCTTAGTGAAAAAATCTACGATCATAGACTGGGTAGGTACTGTTATGATTCACTATACCACTAAATAAAATTGTCAATAAAAATTGAAACAATTCACATTTATCAGTAAACGAAATTCTACTTAGGCCAACCCTGTCAGGCAAACAACCTTCACTCTGCGAATTGTGACGTCATACATGGCAACAAGGTGTGAAATTTATTAATTAATTCAAAGAATCGATGATAATCGGAATAGGAATTTGAATGTCAGAAAGAAGTACAAAAAGATTCAGAGAATCTAACCAGCACAATCAATAATATAAAAGGTTCATGAATCACGAATTAACAATAAGAATTGCCAAGAGTAAAATTAGTCACGTACGCCATTATTCCCATAACACTAGTGGAAATACTATGAAATTGAAAATGTTATAGTAATTATAGAAAAATCATATGTTAGTATGCTTAATTAAGAATAATAAGAGTTTAACTTAGTATAGAAATCAGATTTCATAAAGTAGTATTTAGTTTATAATTAATTGGTAAAGTTTAAATAAGATAGAAATTGAAACCGTTGCTAAGGCAATTCGTATTTCAATTGGAGTCAACAAACAAAAGGAGGTTGAAAAAGGTGTGTAAAAAAAGGAGACACGTATAAAATGTGCTCCCAAAATAACTAACAATTTTTAAAAAAATTATTGAAAAATTTCTATAATTCCTATGTTAAATTAATCCATAAGTGCGTATATGTAAACTCTCCAACTTACCAAGAGCTGACTGTTCCCATTCTGGAGAAATTCCACTCAGAAGCCGAGGAAGCCGGTATCCAGACCCAAGCTTCTAGAAAACCGATAGCAGCTTTCGAGGAGAGCTCGAAGTAGATACCAGGTATTTATATGCATATAAAACCGGTTTGCAAACCAATTTTTTCGAATAAAACCCCTATATTCGAATAACATCCATTTGACTGCAGTATTCCGGACAATTTCATGAAGTTTTCACTATTTCACCAACTCTTGAATCAATAGACTTTCCCGTGGAAAGACACAGAAGTGATTTCTCGCGAGTGTGGTTTCATAAATTTAATTCTCCCGAACTTTACGTTATTTTCATTGCCCAAAACTATTTAGTGTTTAAATTTAATTCAAATGAACGATAACATTGTTGTGAAAACATCATAGGTTAAAAATTTTAGGTTAAGATTGAAATGCGAATCTGCGCAACAATTCTATAAAGTTGAAATAGTTTGCACGAGGGGGCGAAAGGCTACGCTCTGAAGTCATCATACAGCTGATTGACCGTGCAGATAAAATTTCAAAGGGGTACAGAATGAAATTTTATAGAATACTAAGTGTTGGGAAATCATTGAATTGATGATAATTTATTTTCTTATTCACAGTTTATTGTTTTTGTATGTGTTGATTCATTTACAATTTTTTTTATTAAAACTCCATTTATAACTTACTCTGGCGTTCACATTTTTCTCTCTTGAAATTTAATATTTGATCATAAACACATTTTCATTCTAACATCTAGCTGCCAAGTTCCAGAAGGACCCACCTGAGAGCAGAGAAATGCACTACAGGTTTTGAAAAAGGTAGTGTATAAACTTTGCACAAGAGTCTTTTATGAGCAAAAGAAAGGTAAATATACTACAATGATATCACTAAAACTCTATCAATCATAAATCATAAATCAAAGAAAAATCATAATTTAAATAAAAATAAAAATCTTATAACCTTCAGATTATAATAGTACTATAGAACTATAACACAAAGGAGAATGAAAAAGTCATATCCAACAAACACTTATGATTGAGTATGACACTGATGTGTTCTGATTTGCGCTGAGGAGTTGTGAGCAGATCCGTACTAGTTCTTTTTCAAATGCCTTGCATTGGCAAAATGAAGATTGTCTAAGCATGAATACTCTTGTTTGTTTTTTGGAATTAAATTGTTGCAGTATACGTAGATATTTTAGTGGAGGACGTATAAAAGAAAATTAAGAAATCTACCAGACAATCACATCGGTCTTGAAAATGCAAATATTAATTTGATTTCTTGAAAAATTTATGATTTTTGATTGAAACTGTTTCCAACAAATATATCGAACTATGGATAGTAGTAATTTCGGAAGATCCGATGTGTTGTATAAGCAAATAACTGATTAATTCTCATTATAGAAAATACTTACTGGATCATGCGGTGAGTAATATGCACTTTTAACACCACAAATTGGTATCAAAAAGGAAAACGAAACAGGTAAAACAAAATTTTATTGATGACAGCAAAGTAAAAATATTGATTACATTTTTGTTTTTGTGGAGGAAATTCACTTCTCCACATGTTTATTCGGGTTTGCAACTTACACAGTTTGAAATGAAAATATGATAACGTTCTTTGAAAAATTAAAGTGATTTTGATTTTTTTTCTTATAGGCAAATTTTGAGAATACGATAAGTTACTGACAAAATTATATAATTTTATCAAGACAATAGTTTTTGAAACACAGAACCTACACTTGTATATAATTTTTGATTAACATTTTTCATTCTCAGTCTGCGGATGGTTAAAAACCCAAAAAAACTTTTAAAAAAGTGGAAACACTTCAGTGTTTCAAACAGTTCCCATAGTGTAGAGGATAGCTCTATTGTAATAGTGTGTATATTTTACATTTATCTATATCACGTCAGGTAGTGATTGTTCTTATGGACATTTAAAACGGTTCTGTTAGCACAAAACAGGATAACTTTTCATCTAATTACACATGATATGTGACATTAGTTTAGACTCTACTGGTGACTAAACAATATCAGTTTACCAATTTTTTTCTTATTGGTCGACCTTTAATTTTGTAACTCTGAGATTTTGCAACATTAAATAATCTTATTTTCAAATAAGACAAACTAAATGTTCTGATTATTCGTGATACATGGTTTTCCTCTAAAGTTAAATATTGTAAATTGTGACTATCAATAACTTTGAACAAATTCCTATTGACAGAGAGTTTGGAATAATTTGCCACGACAAACGTTTGCAAAAAATTACTCTCTTTTGGTAAATCATTATTCGACACCATGAGTACTTTTCTCAGCATTATTTCCACTTGCTTACTAACTGAAATTGTATCTTCAGATGGTACTGTTAAAGTACCCCACCGCATTCGTAAAAGTAGTTTTAAACTATCGTGTTCAAGTTTGCTGTTGTACATGTAGGAAATTTGAATGATTTCATAGTCATATTGACAGCATAACCAGCCACGTACGTGACAACATTTTCTGAAATTGCGGAAAGAGGCATATTAATAGGTATACTGTAATCATGATCATGTATGATAGCTTCGTGTTCTTCTAACTTATATTTCTTCATAACTTGAATATCACTTGCTTGTAGTGGATCCTGTGTTCTATTAGTATACTTTGTTGTGTAGAATATATTTGTATTATCCTGTGCAGTACAATTACCAGTCAAGTTTTTGATATCATGAGTGGAAAAACTGTAGTACAGATAGATTATTATTCCAACCATTGCGAGCCCTGAAAATGCCAGATTACAGTTGCTATTGATTTCAAAAAAAAAAGTCACTAGGTAATCAGAGACTTAATTTGTTGAATAAACTCACCTGATAGAGCAGAAGAATAGTTCCAAGTGATCTGTGCTAAATTTACATGGCAACTCATATTTCAAAATCGGATTATTCTCTACATATTTGTTATAAATTACTATCACTGACAAAGTTGATATAGTGAATCCTTTGAATCCAGTTCTTTGCTGGCTATTGATAAGCTTCACATTCTCCAGAGTTTTCAATTTACTGAGGTAATCCACAGCATCATCCTTCACTGGTTTCCACAGGGCCTCATTTCGTTTTGCTGGGGGTATTTTCATCCGAACAGTTGTTGGATTCCGGGAATTCAATAAGTCAAAAAGTCGATCAAACAACCGTATGAAATTGATCTTTGGTGCCGCATCTCTAAATCGGATGGATATCTTGCATGTCTACCATGAGAAATTCAATTGCAGCTGCTACAGTCTCGCTAGTTGTTTGGACAACTAAGTTCACCTGAAATTTGTTGTCACTGTATTTTATGCTTCTTCAATTCTTACATTTATATATCAATTATATACAAAACAATTATCGTTCGAATCATGTAGATAGTATTGGAGGTTCACAGCTGGAGAGCCGAATAGACCCATTTCCGTGAAATCAGATTATTTTACAATGAAACTATATTCTTGACAAATATAAAAACACACTAAATACCTTCATTTTTTGTTGTCCATATGCGCAGTTTTAAGTTTTGTCCCAAAACGCAATCCTTCTTGTTACTGTATATGATTGTAACATAATTGAAATCCACGATTTGACAGAGGGGTTGACAAATCTGTCTAGTGTAGCCCAATAATTCCGAATCAATTTGGTAATATGGCATATATCACAGGGTGTGAGAAATATGGTTGCACACCATCCATGCTAGCAACCTTGGCACCAAGAGCTCCCATCATAGTAAAATTTACGTTCGGTCCATCTCAAGAAAGAGATTTTATGATTACTCCAGACTCAAGTAATTATATTAAAGCTGCGTTCACTTTATTTGCCCTGTCTTCTGCATTCAATCCATCAATAAAGAAATAGGCTACTGGCAATTTCCAATGTCCAATATCAGCTGCATATTGCCTTCTATCATTTTCCAAGGCGTTTGTACCAACATTGACGTATCCCCAAAATTTTCCATTATACCGGGTGTCCCAGAGCTTTTAGGCCAGCAGATATCTCAATTACCTGCGGAAAAAAAATTGAAAAAAATACTTGTCGTAGAAGACCATACGCTCTTTCATGCAGCATAGCAAAATCCACCCCCTGACAAACGACCCCCGAGAAACCACCCCTAACTCTTGTTTTTCAAATGGCACCCCCATGTTTGTTTTGCTTCAACTTACAGTCTTTTTCATTTCTCATTCAATGATGTATCATGGTAGCTAAAATGGCATGCAGAATTATGGAAAATAAAAATACAAATGAAATATGAATTTATACGCTCAGCTGTATTGTTACTGCAACATTATACTAAAGAAAATGTTCAAAATGTTGGCCAGCACTTGCCACACATGCTTCGAATCGCCGAATCAGCGCGCGAGTACAGGAAGCTCGAATCATTTCCGGAGTAACGGTATTACAAGCCTCTGAAATTTTCTGGGTTAAATCTTCAATATTTGTTGGTTGAGTTTCGAAGACAACTCGTTTCAAATATCCCCATAGGAAAAAGTCCAGTGGCGTGAGATCGGGAGAACGTGCAGGCCATCGAACAGGTCCACTATTTCCAATCCAGCGGTCTTGAAAAGTATTATGGAGGAATGTCGTAACTATGTTATGGTTATGTGCAGGAGCACCCTCTTGTTGCCACCACATTTGTTGTCGTTCTTCAATTGGAATATCTTCTAGTAGTGCAGGAATACAATTTTCCAAGAAATGTAGATATCGGTGGCCCGTCAAAGTGTCTTGGAAAAAATGAGGGCCGATGAGTCGTCCATTATGTAAACCACACCACACGTTCACACCCCACATTGTTTGAAAATTGGTTTCTCTAATCCAGTGAGGGTTGTCCTGTGACCAATAGTGCATGTTATGTCGGTTAACAGTACCATTATTATGGAAGCGGGATTCGTCACTCCACAAGATTTGATTGAGGAAGTTGGGATTGTCGTGGATGAAAACTTGCATGTGAGCAATAAATGCCAGTCGTCTTTCGAAATCTGTAGGTCTGACTCCTTGGTGTAAATGTATTTTAAAGGGATGATATCTGTACTGATTGAAAATTCGTTGCACAGACGACTTACTGATCCCAACCTCCACCGCCAATGCACGAACCGAAATATGATGATGTGCTTCGGCGTAGGCCAACACATTTATGCAATCTTCCTCAGTTCGCACAGGAGTAGGATGTGCTTGATCTGTTTTTCCGGGAAATGATCCTGTTCGCATGGTATTTTCTACATACGAAAACGTATTGCGACCTGGTTGTCGACGATCAGGAAAGCGCTGCTCATACAGCTTCTCCGCAGCACGTTTATTCTTTCGGCATTCACCAAAAATTAAAAGCATATCAACGTATTCGTTGGGAGTGAAGGTAAAAGGCATTTTGATATACAACAACAATATCACGACTGATGCCACTTTGTCATCCAGATACCGTAGGAATAAAACAAAGCACAAAAAGTTCTAACATTTTATTGACTCTTTTTTTTTTAACATCCACTTTTTCTTGTCTCTACAATGTGGACTAATTCCATCAGTCCAATTAATAGTACCCACTAACGAATTCAATTTTATCGAGTGACTATTTTCACAACTACATATTATGATATATCATTGATTGAGAATTAAAGAGCTGTAAGTTGAAGCCAAACAAACATGAGGGTGCCATTTGAAAAACAAAAGTTAGGGGTTGTTTCTCAGGGGTTGATCGCCAGGGGGTGGATTTTGCTATGCTGCATGAAAGTGCTTATGGTCTCCTATGAAACATATTTTTTTCAATTTTTTTTTCCGCAGGTATCTGAGATATCTGCTGGCCTAAAAGCTCTGGAACACCCGGTATAGGGTGGGGCACCAAAAACGAAACAGATCAAATATCTTCAAAAGGCATGTGTTGTGAAGAAAATGCGAAAACACGACGATTTATTTATCATAACCTCAACTGTCATACCTCTCCCCCCACCCTTTGGTCACTATCACCCAAACAATTTGAATGGGGAAAGTAGTAAGTATGGCACATCATTGAAAAGGTAATTTCATAAGGAATTCAGCAATGTCAATTTTCGCTACCTTACTTTTTCTTTTGGCGCCCTCTTGCAGCAAAAACAACTGTTCCGTATTCCAAATTATGATACTTCATTTGCAAACTAATTTGACATCAATTTGGTGATAAGCATTATAGAATTTTTCTGAAGGAAAAAACAAAACGGCTGCTCCAAAATGGCGGGAGTTTTACAATTATGGTCCAATTCGATTCAAAATTGATATGTAGTAAGTTTTAGGGTCAGAAATCATGATCTATTTGTCACTGTAAAGTAACGAGATGGTAGCTCCAAGATGACGGACAAAATTTGTAATTATGATCTGATTCGAATCAAAATTAGTATGTAGGGATTTTCAGGGTCGGTAATTATGATTTTTCTGTCAATGCTATAAACCAAGATGGTGCAACCATCTTATTCCTTTGCATTGACAAACAAATCATAATTTCCGACCCAGAAAATCACCCAATTTTGAATCGAATCGGACCATAATTGCAAATCTTGTCCGCCAGTTTGGACGGGCCATTTTGTTTTTTCCTTTAGAAAAATTCCATATTGCATTGTCACCGAATGTATGTCAAATTAGCTTGAAAATGAAGTATCATAATTTGGAATACGGATCAGTTGTTTTTCTAAGAGGGCGCCATAATATAATGAAAGGTAGCAAAAATTGACATGGCTGAATTCCTTATGAAATTATCTTTTTAATGGTGTGTGACACACCACTACTTTCCCTATTCAAATTATGTGGGTGATAGTGACCAATGGGTTGGGGAAGAGGTGTGACAGTTCAGGTTATGATAGGAAGATGTCCCCCTTGGATTGAAAATCAACGTGTTTTTGCATTTTTTTTTTTTCACAACACATGCGTTTTGATGATATTCGATCTGTTTCGTTTTCGGTGCCCCACTCTGTATAAATCAATGTGTTTTTTATTGACATTTCATCAAACATCAAACTGCACAATAAAGTTTGTCCTCTAGTTTTATATTCTGCCACTTTGGATTTCAAGGAATCAAATGCTGGCTGTGAAAATCCTGGTTCACATATTATATTTGAAAACCATCCTCTTATTACTCGCTGTGAAGGCAGTGCCAAGTTGAATGTTTTCCGAACATATTCATGAGCTTTGCTAAAATAAAATTGGAGTGTCATAGATTGCCAAGGGTACAACCGAAAAAGTTTGCTCTAGCAGATCACATGCTCCAAGACTTAACAAATCTCTTTTCTTAATGTCATTTACGACTTGTTTCAAATGGAAAACCTTGTTTCTGAGTCGTTTGGTTTCCTCCTTTTCCAATTGATGTTTATACATCAACTGACGATTATTGGTTCTCTCATTCATGTATTTGGTTATGTACATTTCTGGAGATGAACTGAAAAATATTATTCTTCATGTATTATTACAATAATGATGACAGACATGCAATAAGTTATTCAAGGAATTATTTTCTCAATAAAAAATCGATTCATTAAAAGAATTCTTATTAACAAAAAATACCAGTTGCACAGTAGATTTGTTCAGTACTTGTACGTTGGGCAACCAACAAAACATCTGATGATATAGGTAAGTTATACGTCACTACCTTTTTCTATTCTGTATTCAAATTGATATTTTACTTGTAACCTGAGAGTGAAAAACGATTTACTTTTATTCGAGTTCTTTATTTGCAATAAAATACTCAATATCAGCATTGGAACAGCGTCAGTTTGCAATACAGCCATTTTCCTTTTAACCACATAGTCAGTTTTCAAGAAATGTTTGGAACAAATCACTCCTAAGGGACTAATGTTCTCATCTACGTTCCTACCAATTGCTTTCAGCCAAGAAGCATATCTAACCTTTCCTAAACTGAAAGAAAGTAATGCTGATTTTTGCAATAATTTCTCGGCAAAGCGCTTTCTTCTTTCTATCGGCATAATCTACACACACCTATTCACTCATTTCCAAAACTCGACCATTAAAAGATTATTGGAGACTGCAAAGGCAAATCTTTATGCGAGTCATTCAGTCAAACTATCAGATATTTACCATGATTCAATTATCAAATGAACAATTATTGGACACAGTTTATGCTAGGATGTGGTCTAGAAAAAACAATGAATTCGATTCTGTAAAGTTGAAACTCTTACCGATGAAAAGAGATCCCTGTCATATTTCCTTTACTTTTACAAGACCAAACAAGACAAGTCACAAGCATTTCGAATGAATAATTCAGAATGGAGCACAAAAACAACGTTTAATGGTGGATTTATAAACTCAACTAAACTAAGAATTAAATTAACAACTAAGAATTAAGAAAGATGAATACAAGAAAACGCCGCTAGGGGTTTATATACTTTCATTTGTCAATTAAATTAAGAATTAGCAATTAAGAAGATGACCATCTTTCATCTTTTCAACTAAGAATTAACAATTTTAAATTGAACGCATGCGTAAAAGGCATATAATTTTCTGACATTGACATAACAAATTAAAGACCGCCAAAATACGAACTTTGATGAGTTGTACAAGCAACCTAACCCAAATTCTTTTTTCTATTTTTTCTTTTTTCAACTCTGAATTTGAAGCAGTCAGTATGGATAGCGAAGAAATTATCGAAATGATGGGTGTTATTTTACTAGTCACTACAACTTTGCTTGCCACTGGAATCATCAAGAATCGAAGAAATCGGAGATTCAAGATAAGGCCAATGAACAGAAATCGAAGGGAAAACAGTGTATACAGAAATATCATTCAGTATGCTGAACTGAATGATAAAGAACAGTTTTTCAAGTACACTAGGATGAGCCCAGAAACACTCAAGTATGTGTTGTCTCTCATTAAAGCATTTATTGAAAGAAGCCCAAAAATAGATACTATTTGCCCTGGTCAAATATTAGCGATGACTTTACAGTAAGGCAATAAATAAAATGGAAACTGGGAAATTATAACAACTTTTACTTTATATTTTAGCTACCTAGCAGAAGGTTGCTTTTTTCAAGAGATAGCATTTAACAATTTTATCGGAAAAACCACGGATTCGTTAATAATTACTGAAACATGTGAGGTACTATGGAAAGTGCTTTCTTCCATAGTGTTGCCATCACCAACTGAAAATACTTTCTGTGAAATTAGTGATGGGTTTTTCTTTAGATGGAATATGCCAAACTATATAGGAGCCATTGATGGCAAGTTAGTGAATATTCAATCGCCAAATTACTCCGGCAGTGACTACTTTTCATACAAAAAGTCTTTTAGGTAGGATTTTGTTCGTTGTAAAATCAATAATACTTACATATTCAAAACATTGCAGCATCATCTTGATGGCCGTTTGTGATAGTTATTATAGATTTCAATGGGTGGACGTGGGAGTACCAGGTTCGATCAATGATGCCTCAGTATTCAGGGAATCAACATTAGGCCAGTTGTTGCTACAGAAAAAAACTAGCTATTCCCCCCGAAAAAAATCCGCCAGGAACAAGTCTCAGTTTACCTCACTTCCTTGTAGCAGATCAGGCAAAACATTATGAGACCCTATCCTGGAAACTATTTAGGGGAAAGCAAGAATATTTTCAATTACAGATTGTCCAGAGCCCGTCGGACTATTGAGAATACAGTTGGCATCTTGACACAGTGTTGGAGGCGCTTAAGGAGCCCGATAATTGCAAGACCTGAAACTTGTGAGAAAATTATATTAGCCACCATTGTTCTTCATAATTTGCTACAGAAAGGAGAGGAAGATTTGCCTATTGAAGAGAGGAGGTATTGCCCAACAGGATTTGTTGATGCCCTTGATAAAGACGGCAATATAAAAGATGGTGCTTGGAGAACCATGCCTGGAAATCTTAATTCTGTTGGCAGAATAGGGGCGAATAATGCTGCAAAGGATATTTTCAAAAATAGAGATCAACATATGGAGTACTTTCTTTCAGATGTAGGAGCCATTCCAGGTCAGTGGAATCAGGTACACCAAGGTGGTGTACCTAATGATTTCTCAATGGAATGGTGATCATTTTAGTCTCTTTTCATAACCCATTGGTAATTTTTTTTTTTCAGGATTTCACTAGTTTTTATATCAAGTATTGTCCTATTTTAACATAAAAACTTTCATCGGTATAGTGTCTTTTTTTCCATTTATTTATTGTCAGTAATCTATTGGGACATTCATAGAAATGATAATATAAAATAAAAGTATTTCATATCAGATATATGTCGAATATTTGCTATAATAATCTATTGAAAAATGAAGGACATTGAGGAAATGTTTTATTTGTTTTAGGTACAAATATAAACAAAAATACCCCAAAAACAAGACAATGAAAAAATATTTTTTTCATAACGTAACTAGAAATATAAACAAAATTCTATTAAATGATCATGAGTAATAAGTGGACTAGTTTTACTCACTACCAAGAGTTTACAGTGTTACTGCTAACGACTTGGCGAAATTTCTTTCTTCAGAATTACAACAGGTGGATATAATCAATTTATAGCCCTGAAAAAATTTGACAAAACGTTGACAGTAAAACTGTATACTCTGCAAGTAGTATGCTTAACTAGTCGACTTGCTCGTGATCATTGGATAGCAAAATACATAATCAAATATAAACAAAAAAACATAAAAAAAAATATTAGACAAGAATATTCTCAAAATACAACAGAAAATACATTTAACAAAAAACACATTAAAAAAAATAAAGACTTCTCCTAACTCAATATCTAAAAATATGATACAAAAACATTCTCAAAATAATACTTTTTCTTATCACATGTTTCAGGTCCCGTTACATAAATTTTTTCAAAATTTCAAGTCTCTCTTTCCCTCAGTTTCTTATCATTGCAGTCATAGAACTGTTGTTTCAGGAAGATCCTTTCTGTTGGAGTAAAAACTGACAAATCTTTAGCTAATGACCTGACAAAATCTTTCTCCACCTGAGATGTCTGTTTGCTCTCCATATATGTTTCAAAAGTTTGCAGGCATCCCCCAACTTGTTGACAACATTTTCTTTATCAGATTTATTGTCAGGTTTCGTTTTTTTTAAGGCATTCAGCCTTTTTATTTCAGCCAAGTTTTTCATATTATTTACTATCGGGCTCTCACTTAAATTTTGGGATTCTTGTTCACTCACAATTGTCTTAGCTGGTCGGGTTTCTGTATTTCTTTTTCTCTTTTTCAAAAATGTTTCGTATAACTGTTGGGTGTCATCTTGATTATTTTCTTCTTCCTCCAAGTTATAGTGTGTTTCCGGGATATCAAAAACTTGGCTAACTTCTCCCTCACTATCAGAATCCACAATATTATCGATAATATTGTTAACACCACTATAATGAGAAATACTCCTACTTGCCGAAAAATTTGTAGTTGTTCTAGAAAATATTAACTTATATTGGATCTTAACACTCATATGCAAATATTTACCTTCGCTGTTGAATGAATGGATCTAAAAATTTCATCAGGCTATAATATGGCCATGAAATCGTGTATTCCTCCGATCCTGAAGGTGTGTTTTTTGCCAATCTCTTTAAGGTAGTGTTCTTGTTCCTTAAAACGGTCCACCGCTGATCACATTCTAGAGGTGAAATAATGATAGTGATAAGTATATTTAAAGATGTTGCCTACGGTAGTAAATTGATTTGCAGAACTGTCAGGAATGAAGTATACTTACGAGTAAATCCCATTATGGCTGAGATGGTCTGCCAAGCATTTTCCCTTTTCACTTTGTTTTTAAAATTAGTGTCTTTCTTGTCGTAAAGGAATCTAAATTGAGATACCCTCTCGATTAATTCTCCATCGTCCATTTCAAAATCTGCAATATTTCGTTTAACAAAGGAAAATAAAAAGAAAAGAATAATATAAATATTTTCCTCAAAAACCGTTTGTTGTTCAAATGGATCAAAAATCAAATGTCAATATTTTTAAATAGTTCAACCACAGAACAGTCAAGTGTTCTGTGGTTCAACCATAGAACGTGTGAAATTTATTAATTAATTTAAAGAATATTGATAATCGGAATAGGAATTTGAATGTCAGAAAGAAGTACAAAAAGATTCAGAGAATCTAACCAGCACAATCAATAATATAGAAGGGTCATGAATCACGAATTAACAATAAGAATTGCCAAGAGTAAAATTAGTCACGTACGCCATTATTCCCATAACACTAGTGGAAATTCTATAAAATTGAAAATGTTAGAGTAATTATAGAAAAATCATATGTTAGTATGCCTAATTTAGAATAATAAGAGTTCAACTTAGTGTAGAAATCAGATTTCATAAAGTAGTATTCAGTTTATAATTAATTGGTAAAGTTCAAATAAGATAGAAATTGAAACCGTTGCTAAGGCAATTCGTATTTCAATTGGAGTCAACAAACAAAAGAAGGTTGAAAAAGGTCTGTGAAAAAAGGAGACACGTATAAAATGTGCTCCCAAAATAACTAACAATTTATAAAGAAAATTATTGAAAAATTTCTATAATTCCTATGTTGAATTAATCCATAAGTGCGTATATATAAACTCTCCAACTTACCAAGAGCTGACTGTTCCCATTCTGGAGAAATTCCACTCAGAAGCCGAGGAAGCCGGTATCCAGACCCAAGCTTCTAGAAAACCGATAGCAGCTTTCGAGGAAAGGAACTCGAAGTAGATACCAGGTATTTATATGCATATAAAACCGGTTTGCAAACCAATTTTTTCGAATAAAACTCCTATATTCGAATAACATCCATTTGACTGCAGTATTCCGGACAATTTCATGAACTTTTCACTATTTCACCAACTCTCGAATCAATAGACTTTCTCGTGGAAAGTCACAGAAGTGATTTCTCGCGAGTGTGGTTTCATAAATTTAATTCTCCCGAACTTTACGTTATTTTCATTGCCCAAAACTATTTAGTGTTTAAATTTAATTCAAATGAACGATCACATTGTTGTGATAGGTTAAAATTTTTAGGTTAAGATTGAAATGCGAATCTACGCAACAATTCTATAAAGTTGAAATAGTTTGCACGAGGGGGCGAAAGGCTACGCTCTGAAGTCATCATACAGCTGATTGACCGTGCAGATAAAATTTCAAAGTGGTACAGAATGAAATTTTATAGAATACTAAGTGTTGGGAAATCATTGAATTGATGATAATTTATTTTCTTATTCACAGTTTATTGTTTTTGTATGTGTTGATTCATTTACAATTTTTTTTATTAAAACTTCATTTATAACTTACTCTGGCGTTCACATTTCTCTTTCTTGAAATTTAATATTTGATCATAAAAACATTTTCATTCTAACATCTAGCTGCCAAGTTCCAGAAGGACCCACCTGAGAGCAGAGAAATGCACTACAGGTTTTGAAAAAGGTAGTGTATAAACTCTGCACAATCGTCTTTTATGAGCAAAAGGAAGGTAAATATACTACAATGATATTACTAAAACCCTATCAATAATAAATCATAAATCAAAAAAAAATCATAATTTAAATAAAAATAAAAATCTTATAACCTTCAGATTATAATAGTACTATAGAACTATAACACAAAGGAAAATGAAAAAGTCATATCCAACAAACACTTATGATTGAGTATGACACTGATGTGTTCTGATTTGCGCTGAGGAGTTGTGAGCAGATCCGTACTAGTTCTTTTTCAAATGCCTTGCATTGGCAAAATGAAGATTGTCTAAGCATGAATACTCTTGTTTGTGTTTTGGAATTAAATTGTTGCAGTATACGTAGATATTTTAGTGGAGGACGTATAAAAGAAAATTAAGAAATCTACCAGACAATCACATCGGTCTTGAAAATGCAAACATTACTTTGATTTCTTGAAAAATTTATGATTTTTGATTGAAACTGTTTCTAACAAATATATCGAACTGTGGATAGTAGTAATTTCGGAAAATCCGATGTGTTGTATAAGCAAATAACTGATTAATTCTCATTATAGAAAATACTTACTGGATCATGAGGTGAGTAATATGCACTTTTAACACCACAAATTGGTATCAAAAAGGAAAACGAAACAGGTAAAACAAAATTTTATTGATGACAGCAAAGTAAAAATATTGATTACATTTTTGTTTTTGTGTAGGAAATTCACTTCTCGACATGTTTATTCGGGTTTGCAACTAACACAGTTTAAAATGAAAATATGATAATGTTCTTTGAAAAAATTAAAGTAATTTTGATTTTTTTTCTTATAGGCAAATTTTGAGAATACGATAAGTTACTGACAAAATTATATAATTTTATCAAGACAATAGTTTTTGAAACACAGTACCTACACTTGTATATAATTTTTGATTAACATTTTTCATTATCAGTCTGCGGATGGTTAAAAACCCAAAAAAACATTTAAAAAAGTAGAAACACTTCAGTGTTTCAAACAGTTCCCATAGTGTAGAGGATAGCTCTATTGTAATAGTGTGTAAATTTTACATTTATCTATATCACGTCAGGTAGTGATTGTTCTTACGGACATTTAAAACGGTTCTGTTAGCACAAAACAGGATAACTTTTCATCTAATTACACATGATATGTGACATTAGTTTAGACTCTACTGGTGACTAAACAATATCAGTTTACCAATTTTTTTTCTTATTGGTCGACCTTTAATTTTGTAACTCTGAGATTTTGCAACATTAAATAATCTTATTTTCAAATAAGACAAACTAAATGTTCTGATTATTCGTGATATATGGTTTTCCTCTAAAGTTAAATATTGTAAATTGTGACTATCAATAACTTTGAACAAATTCCTATTGAGAGAAAGTTTGGAATAATTTGCCACGACAAACGTTTGCAAAAAATTACTCTCTTTTGGTAAATCATTATTCGACACCAGGAGTACTTTTCTCAGCATCATTTCCACTTGCTTACTAACTGAAATTGTATCTTCAGATGGTACTGTTAAAGTACCCCACCGCATTCGTAAAAGTAGTTTTAAACTATCGTGTTCAAGTTTGCTGTTGTACATGTAGGAAATTTGAATGATTTCATAGTCATATTGACAGCATAACCAGCCACGTACGTGACAACATTTTCTGAAATTGCGGAAAGAGGCATATTAATAGGTATACTGTAATCATGATCATGTATGATAGCTTCGTGTTCTTCTAACTTATATTTCTTCATAACTTGAATATCACTTGCTTGTAGTGGATCCTGTGTTCTATTAGTATACTTTGTTGTGTAGAATATATTTGTATTATCCTGTGCAGTACAATTACCAGTCAAGTTTTTGATATCATGATGCAAAACCAAACGCCTGTATGAGTGGAAAAACTGTAGTACAGATAGTTTATTATTCCAACCATTGCGAGCCCTGAAAATGACAGATTACAGTTGCTATTGATTTCAAAAAAAAAAAGTCACTAGGTAATCAGAGACTTAATTTGTTGAATAAACTCACCTGATAGAGCAGAAGAATAGTTCCAAGTGATCTGTGCTAAATTCACATGGTAACTCATATTTCAAAATCGGATTATTCTCCACATATTTGTTATAAATTACTATCACTGACAAAGTTGATATAGTGAATCCTTTGAATCCAGTTCTTTACTGGCTATTGATAAGCTTCACATTCTCCAGAGTTTTCAATTTACTGACGTAATCCACAGCATCATCCTTCACTGGTTTCCACAGGGCCTCATTTCGTTTTGCTGGGGGTATTTTCATCCGAACAGTTGTTGGATTCCGGGAATTCAATAAGTCAAAAAGTCGATCAATCAACCGTATGAAATTGATCTTTGGTGCCGCATCTCTAAATCGGATGGATATCTTGCATGTCTACCATGAGAAATTCAATTGCAGCTGCTACAGTCTCGCTAGTTGTTTGGACAACTAAGTTCACCTGAAATTTGTTGTCACTGTATTTTATGCTTCTTCAATTCTTACATTTATATATCAATTATATACAAAACAATTATCGTTCAAATCATGTTGATAGTATTGGAGGTTCACAGCTGGAGAGCCGAATAGACCCATTTCCGTGAAATCAGATTATTTTACAATGAAACTATATTCTTGACAAATATAAAAACACACTAAATACCTTCATTTTTTGTTGTCCATATGCGCAGTTTTAAGTTTTGTCCCAAAACGCAATCCTTCTTGTTACTGTATATGATTGTAACATAATTGAAATCCACGATTTGACAGAGGGGTTAACAAATCTGTCTAGTGTAGCCCAATAATTCCGAATCAATTTGGTAATATGGCATATATCACAGGGTGTGAGAAATATGGCTGCACACCATCCATTGGTACCAAGAGCTCCCATCATAGTAAAATTTACGTTTGGTCCATCTCAAGAAAGAGATTTTATGATTACTCCAGACTCAAGTAATTATATTAAAGCTGCGTTCACTTTATTTGCCCTGTCTTCTGCATTCAATCCATCAATAAAGAAATAGGCTACTGGCAATTTCCAATGTCCAATATCAGCTGCATATTGCCTTCTATCATCTTCCAAGGCGTTTGTACCAACATTGACGTATCCCCAAGATTTTCCATTATACCGGGTGTCCCAGAGCTTTTAGGCCAGCAGATATCTCAGTTACCTGCGGAAATAAAAAATTGAAAAAAATACTTGTCGTAGGAGACCATACGCTCTTTCATGCAGCATAGCAAAATCCACCCCCTGACAAACGACCCCCGAGAAACCACCCCTAACTTTTGTTTTTCAAATGGCACCCCCATGTTTGTTTTGCTTCAACTTACAGTCTTTTTCATTTCTCATTCAACGATGTATTGGTAGCTAAAATGGCATGCAGAATTATGGAAAATAAAAATACAAATGAAATATGAATTTATACGCTCAGCTGTATTGTTACTGCAACATTATACTAAGGAAAATGTTCAAAATGTTGGCCAGCACTTGCCACACATGCTTCAAGTCGCCGAATCAGCGCGCGAGTACAGGAAGCTCGAATCATTTCCGGAGTAACGGTATTACAAGCCTCTGAAATTTTCTGGGTTAAATCTTCAATATTTGTTGGTTGAGTTTCGAAGACAACTCGTTTCAAATATCCCCATAGGAAAAAGTCCAGTGGCGTGAGATCGGGAGAACGTGCAGGCCATCGAACAGGTCCACTATTTCCAATCCAACGGTCTTGAAAAGTATTAAGGAGGAATGTCGTAACTATGTTATCGTTATGTGCAGGAGCACCATCTTTTTGCCACCACATTTGTTGTCGTTCTTCAATTGAAATATCTTCTGGTAGTGCAGGAATACAATTTTCCAAGAAATGTAGATATCGGTGGCCCGTCAAAGTGTCTTGGAAAAAATGAGGGCCGATGAGTCGTCCATTATGTAAACCACACCACACGTTCACACCCCACATTGTTTGAAAATTGGTTTCTCTAATCCAGTGAGGGTTGTCCTGTGACCAATAGTGCATGTTATGTCGGTTAACAGTACCATTATTATGGAAGAGGGATTCGTCACTCCACAAGATTTGATTGAGGAAGTTGGGATTGTCGTGGATGAAAACTTGCATGTGAGCAATAAATGCCAGTCGTCTTTCGAAATCTGTAGGTCTGAGTCCTTGGTGTAAATGTATTTTAAAGGGATGATATCTGTACTGTTTGAAAATTCGTTGCACAGACGACTTACTGATCCCAACCTCCACCGCCAATGCACGAACCGAAATATGAGGATGTGCTTCGGCGTAGGCCACCACATTTATGCAATTTTCCTCAGTTCGCACAGGAGTAGGATGTGCTTGATCTGTTTTTCCGGGAAATGATCCTGTTCGCATGGTATTTTCTACATACGAAAACGTATTGCGACCTGGTTGTCGACGATCAGGAAAGCGCTGCTCATACAGCCTCTCCGCAACACGTTTATTCTTTCGGCATTCACCAAAAATTAAAAGAATATCAACGTATTCGTTGGGAGTGAAGGTAAAAGGCATTTTGATATATAACAACAATATCACGACTGATACCACTTTGTCATCCAGATACCGTAGGAATAAAACAAAGCACAAAAAGTTCTAACATTTTATTCACTCTTTTTTTCAACATTCACTTTTTCTTGTCTCTACAATGTGGACTAATTCGATCAGTCCAATTAATAGTACCCACTAACGAATTCAATTTTATCGAGTGACTCTCTTCACAACTACATATTATGATATATCATTGATTGAGAATTAAAAAGAGCTGTAAGTTGAAGCCAAACAAACATGAGGGTGCCATTTGAAAAACAAAAGTTAGGGGTTGTTTCTCAGGGGTTGATCGCCAGGGGATGGATTTTGCTATGCTGCATGAAAGTGCTTATGGTCTCCTATGAAACATATTTTTTTCAATTTTTTTTTCCGCAGGTAACTGAGATATCTGCTGGCCTAAAAGCTCTGGGACACCCGGATAGGGTGGGACACCAAAAACGAAACAGATCGAATATCTTCAAAAGGCAAGTGTTGTGAAGAAAATGCGAAAACACGACGATTTATTTATCATAACCTCAACTGTCATACCTCTCCCCCCACCCTTTTGTCACTATCACCCAAACAATTTGAATGGGGAAAGTAGTAAGTATGGCACATCATTGAAAAGGTAATTTCATAAGGAATTCAGCAATGTCAATTTTCGCTACCTTACTTTTTCTTTTGGCGCCCTCTTGCAGGAAAAACAACTGTTCCGTATTCCAAATTATGATACTTCATTCACAAACTAATTTGACATCAATTCGGTGATAAAGCATTATAGAATTTTTCTGAAGGAAAAAACAAAATGGCTGCTCCAAAATGGCGGGAGTTTTACAATTATGGTCCAATTCGATTCAAAATTGATATGTAGTAATTTTTAGGGTCAGAAATTATGATCTATTTGTCACTGTAAAGTAACAAGATGGTAGCTCCAAGATGACGGACAAAACTTGTAATTATGATCTGATTCGAATCAAAATTAGTATGTGAGGATTTTAAGGGTCGGTAATTATGATTTTTCTGTCAATGCTATAAACCAAGATGGTGCAACCATCTTGTTCCTTTGCATTGACAAACAAATCATAATTTCCGACCCAGAAAATCACCCAATTTTGAATCGAATCGGACCATAATTGCAAATCTTGTCCGCCAGTTTGGACGGGCCATTTTGTTTTTTCCTTTAGAAAAATTCCATATTGCATTGTCACCGAATTTATGTCAAATTAGCTTGCAAATGAAGTATCATAATTTGGAATACGGATCAGTTGTTTTTCTCGCAAGAGGGCGCCATAATATAATGAAAGGTAGCAAAAATTGACATGGCTGAATTCCTTATGAAATTATCTTTTTAATGGTGTGTCACACTCACTACTTTCCCTATTCAAATTATGTGGGTGATAGTGACCAAGGGGTTGGGGAAGAGGTGTGACAGTTCAGGTTATGATAGGAAGATGTCCCCCTTGGATTGAAAATCAACGTGTTTTTTTTTTTTCACAACACATGCGTTTTGATGATATTCGATCTGTTTCGTTTTCGGTGCCCCACCCTGTATAAATCAATGTGTTTTTTATTGACATTTCATCAAACATCAAACTGCTCTATAAAGTTTGTCCTCTAGTTTTATATTCTGCCACTTTGGATTTCAAGGAATCAAATGCTGGCTGTGAAAATCCTGGTTCACATATTATATTTGAAAACCATCCTCTTATTACTCGCTGTGAAGGCAGTGCCAAGTTGAATGTTTTCCGAACATATTCATAAGCTTTGCTAGAATAAAATTGGAGTGTCATAGATTGCCAAGGGTACAACAGAAAAAGTTTGCTCTAGCAGATCACATGCTCCAAGACTTAACAAATCTCTTTTCTTAATGTCATTTACGACTTGTTTCAAATGGAAAACCTTGTTTCTGAGTCGTTTGGTTTCCTCCTTTTCCAATTGATGTTTATACATCAACTGACAATTATTGGTTCTCTCATTCATGTATTTGGTTATGTACATTTCTGGAGATGAACTGAAAAATATTATTCTTCATGTATTATTACAATAATGATGACAGACATGCAATAAGTTATTCAAGGAATTATTTTCTCAATAAAAAATCGATTCATTAAAATAATTCTTATTAACAAAAAATACCAGTTGCACAGTAGATTTGTTCAGTACTTGTACGTTGGGCAACCAACAAAACATCTGATGATATAGGTAAGTTATACTTCACTACCTTTTTCTATTCTGTATTCAAATTAATGTTTTACTTGTAACCTGACAGTGAAAAACGATTTACTTTTATTCGAGTTCTTTATTAGCAATAAAATACTCAATATCAGCATTGAAACAGCGTCAGTTTGCAATACAGCCCTTTTTCTTTTAACCACATAGTCAGTTTTCAAATCACACCTAAGGGACTAATGTTCTCATCTAGGTTCCTACCAATTGCTTTCAGCCAAGAAGCATATCTAACCTTTCCTAAACTGAAAGAAAATAATGCTGATTTTTGCAATAATTTCTCGGCAAAGCGCTTTCTTCTTTCTATCGGCATAATCTACACACACCTATTTACTCATTTCCAAAACTCGACCAATAAAAGATTATTGGAGACTGCAAAGGCAAATCTTTATGCGAGTCATTCAGTCAAACTATCAGATATTTACCATGATTCAATTATCAAATGAACAATTATTGGACACAGTTTATGCTAGGATGTGGTCTAGAAAAAACAATGAATTCGATTCTGTAAAGTTGAAACTCTTACCGATGAAAAGAGATCCCTGTCATATTTCCTTTACTTTTACAATACCAAACAAGACAAGTCACAAGCATTTCGAATGAATAATTCACAATGGAGCACAAAAACAACGTTTAATGGTGGATTTATAAACTCAACTAAACTAAGAATTAAATTAACAACTAAGAATTAAGAAAGATGAATACAAGAAAACGCCGCTAGGGGTTTATATACTTTCATTTGTCAATTAAATTAAGAATTAGCAATTAAGAAGATGACCATCTTTCATCTCTTCAACTAAGAATTAACAATTTTAAATTGAACGCATGCGTAAAAGGCATATAATGTTCTGACATTGACATAACAAATTAAAGACCGCCAAAATACGAACTTTGATGAGTTGTACAAGCAACCTAACCCAAAGTCTTTTTTCTATTTTTTCTTTTTTCAACTCTGAATTTGAAGCAGTCAGTATGGATAGCGAAGAAATTATCGAAATGATGGGTGTTATTTTACTAGTCACTACAACTTTGCTTGCCACTGGAATCATCAAGAATCGAAGAAATCGGAGATTCAAGATAAGGCCAATGAACAGAAATCGAAGGGAAAACAGTGTATACAGAAATATCATTCAGTATGCTGAACTGAATGATAAAGAACAGTTTTTCAAGTACACTAGGATGAGCCCAGAAACATTCAAGTATGTGTTGTCTCTCATTAAAGCATTTATTGAAAGAAGCCCAAAAATAGATACTATTTGCCCTGGTCAAATATAAGCGATGACTTTACAGTAAGGCAATAAATAAAATGGAAACTGGGAAATTATAACAACTTTTACTTTATATTTTAGCTACCTAGCAGAAGGTTGCTTTTTTCAAGAGATAGCATTTAGTCATAGATATTATATAAATATATTCTATAAAAAAAATGTAAACGAGCAAAATATTCTACAGGTACAAATAAACCGTCCTTCATGACAGGACCATGTGTAAATATAAAATATAAAACAAATATAAACAAAACTTCAAAACTGTAAAAGATCAAACGCGAAACGTAAATTTATTTTATCTACCTTTCTATAGAGGCAGACGGACATAAACTGATATATACTAACTAGGTGATTCTGGACATTTGGGCGCAATCAGGGTTTATAAAAATCATATACAAACTTGACCATAAAACATGCACAAATCATCACTATCATATACATTTTCAGTGTGATGTACATTGCCGAACATCTCTAAAATTCAAAGCAACAGTTCGTTGATTATTAACAACCAAGGACAGACGTACACCATGATATGTCCACCAAACTGGTATTTAGGGCAATCATAATCAATCATAATGTACAAGTGGGTTACAAAACATGCCAGACAAAAATCAAAACATTGTTCCAAATTGGGAATCATGGTAACACTTTTCCAAAATACGACAATTTCACATAACCTGTTAAAATAACACAATATTACGGTACAAGGCACTTATCAAGTGTTACAAGTGTAACTACATGGGACTGTAAAACAAAGACCTTTTAGATAACCACAAAAACATTTCCCATGCCTTCGACCGGATTCAGAACTAGGTTAACCATCATTCATATTTTTTAAACACTGGGGAATGACATCGATGTGTCTTACTCGTAAAGCTGAAACCGCTTATCGGGCTGATAACATAACTTTAATTCATCGAGACTCCATACGTTTGGTCCGTTGTCGAAAGGCACCCTTTTAAAGCCGACGATATTTACGTATAAAATAGCTTCAAACAGCGGAGCCACAATCTACTGAGTGTTTCAACGTTAGGACTCTTGACTACTCACTTTCCGTTTAACTTGACTAGTATGCTAGACATTCTCGGAATGTTGGACTTGAAACACTACTAACGATACTAAGTGATTTCTTCGAAAAACACAAATCTTTACTTCAACTAAGGTACACCATTACGACGTCTAAGAACTTGAACGTAGTAATTAGTTCATCCGAGGCCCGCAAAACTAAAACCGGAACTCTGAACGTAGTAATAAGTTCATCCGAGGACCGCAAAACAAAGCTGCACCAATGATGCCGCAAAGGCGCTGAAAAAAATATAAAATTTAACTATGTCTATAATGTTCTGATAATTAGTAATTTGGTACATGTAGAATAATTATCAATATTGTTTAGAAAAATAGTGGCTTATATAAAAAGGGTCCGAAGACTTTGTATTTTTAGTTGAACGGGCACATCCGACTACACCTTTTATTCGATATGGACACCTTACTGGAAACTGTTCAGTTAATCGAAAACATTAATTGCAGAGGAGAACTCGTCGGGACGGTACTCCGCTACCTAGTTCGGGAGGTAGATTATATACCGGTAGGTGCGTCGCGGCAGGACGTAGTGATGAGAAGGGGGTGGGTGATTTCGTATATCACTGGTTACCACCTCGTCTACACTCGAATCTTAACAGAACTGGGCAGGTTCGAATGCGACTGTGAGTGGTGCCTGTCAACTAGGACCACTCTAGTTCACCCTCCAGCTGCGTTTTCCGCAGCCCCAGGGCCTGCCCAAGTACCAATGAATGCCCCAGTGCCAATGAATGCCCCAGTGCTTGGTGACGACGCCCATGGACCACCCCACCGACCGACGCCCAGATATGGCTACAGGGAAGTAGCAACAGTACGCCCAGTTAACCCAAGGTTCCGCCCTGGGACCCCCTGGCAGCATCCCATGGATCATGGAATGGGAGAGTATCAAGGAGCGTACCACGAGATAACACACCACGGGGCAGTCCTCCAAACGGCTGCTCAACCCGAGTACCCAGCGGCATGGACCCCAATACCACCACCGCCGATAGCAGAACCATTTTCCCGGCCAACTAGAGACCTCGTCCCGAGGCGAACTGAGCCGCCTCCATCACCAGAGTCCGCATCCTCGGACTGGGATCAAGAAGTCGCAATCCCTAGCAGCTCCGTCTACGTTGAGGAACGTAGAACACTCAATGGCCCACGAAGGAAGCTACTAATAGTTACTAAGCGGCCCCAGGACGAAGAGGAAATGTAGGGTGAGAACTTTACCATGAACACAAGAAGATATACGTTTTTATTTTATTCTCCTTGTGTTAGCATTTATGATATTGGTTAGAAATTAGTGTATTAAACGAGACATATTCCAGCATAGTTAAACCTAGTAATATATGGGATGAAATTAAAGATAGGTGAATTCTGGCATATTGATATAACTTTGGGAATTTTAATGAATTTTGTCAATGTGGAAATCTTGTACGCTTAATGAATTTTAATATTGAACCCAAGCGAAAGGATTTAGAACAGGAAAAGGACCAAGTAACGTAAGAATCTTCGGTTTCGCACTTTAGCGAAGACCTCTGTTAGTCTAAGAAGGGAGGAATGTGACAAACCCAATTTGCATACTGGTTAAATTAAAAGCGAAATCAATTAAAACATATCACTGACGCTAATTCAGTTAGTTACTAAGTCAGTAAACGGAAACAGCTCCGTGAATAATAAGCGAGCCACCATGTATTCAATTAGCGCCAACAAAAGCGCGCTCCGCCGAAGTTCATCTCAATTAATTGACGGCTAAATTGCAATCGGTTGAAGTAGACCGACAACTGATAGCGGTCTCTTTGTGAACACGTGTTCAATCTAATGAATCATCTCGCAGCTGCACCAAAGGTGGAATAACAACTTAATTCAGAAACAAAGGAATGACGTCACGAACGCGATCATTTAGAAGAGCACTTGACCCGTTCGCAGCCAGTTCCAAGTTTAGTTTTGCGGGCCTTGGATGAACTTATTACTACGTTCACAGTTCCAATCTTATTTTTGCGTGCCTCGAATGAACTTATTACTACGTTCAAGTTACATTTTCAGTTTTTGCGGTCCTCGGATGAACTTATTACTACGTTCAGAGTTCCGGTTTTAGTTTTGCGGACCTCGGATGAACTGATAAAGAGTTGAAGTGCTGCCATGAACGTAAACGTTATCGTACAAATTGACATCTACGCATGCGCATTCGTCAGCTATTCACGTTAACGTTGAAAATAAGTTCACGGGCATACGTAACCTAACGGTCTCACACGTATACCTTAAAAATCAACGCACGTTAACCGAAGAATATAGGAATCACACCGATGAGTTGAGAATGAGGGAATTTAGACTTTAAAGCCATATAATCAAAAAGTGAGAAAGCAATATTTACAATTTTACATCAATCATCATTTCTTCAATGTATTTTTGATGATCTTGCTCGGTATTTCGCTTTATTTAAAACAATAAACATTTCGAAAAGCCAATTCCGGAAAAATTTGATTTGCATTTGGCAATGGAGGTATATGGTCAAAATCCCTATTAAGATTCGCAAAGTAGAGTCCATCTTCCAGTTGTTCATAGAAAACCGCATAAAAGCGAAATAAACACAAATTAACATGTTAGGGTTAACGGTTGACATACGTTCAACTTCAACTCAATTTCATAACAACCCGTAAACGTTATATTTCGTACGTTAACGTCTACGTAAAGGTTTACGTACTGTAATCACTTCAACTCTCTAATTACTACGTTCAAGTTCTTAGACGTCGTAATGGTGTACCTTAGTTTAAGTAAAGTTTTTGTGTTTTTCGGAGAAATCACTTAGTATCGTTAGTAGTGTTTCAAGTCCAACATTCCGAGAATGTCTAGCATACTAGTCAAGTTAAACGGAAAGTGAGTAGTCAAGAGTCCTAACGCTGAAACACTCAGTAGATTGTAGCTCCGCTGTTTAAAGCTATTTTATACGTAAATATCGTCGGCTTTTGACAACGGACCAAACGTATGGTGTCTCGATAAATTAAAGGAATGTTATCAGCCCGATAAACGGTTTCAGCTTCACGAGTAAGACACATCGATGTCATTCCGCAGTGTTTAAAAAATATGAATAATGGTTAACCTAGTTCTGAATCCGGTCGAAGGCATGAGAAATGTTTTTGTGGTTATCTAAAATGTCTTTGTTTTACAGTCTCATGTAGTTACACTTGAAACCCTTGATGAGTGCCTTGTACCGTAATATTGTTGTTATTTTAACAGGTTATGTGAAATTGTCGTATTTTGGAAAAGTGTTACCATGATTCCCAATTTGGAACAATGTTGTGATTTTTGTCTGGCATGTTTTGTAACCTACTTGTACATTATGATTGATTATGATTGCCCTAAATACCAGTTTGATGGAAATATCATGGTGTACGTCTGTCCTTGGTTGTTAATAATCAACGAACTGTTGCTTTGAATTTTAGAGATGTTCGGCAATGTACATCACACTGAAAATGTATATGATAGTGATAATTTGTGCATGTTTTATAGTCAAGTTTGTATATGATTTTTATAAACCCTGATTGCGCCCAAATGTCCAGAATCACCTAGTTAGTATAATCAGTTTATGTCCGTCTGCCCCTATAGAAAGGTAGATAAAATGAATTTACGTTTCGCGTTTGATCTTTTACAGTTTTGAAATTTTGTTTATATTTGTTTTATATTTTATATATACACAGGGTCCTGTCATGAAGGACGGTTTATTTGTACCTGTAGAATATTTTGCTCGTTTACATTTTTTTTATACAATATATTTATATAATATCTATGAGTGTGTTTCATTCCATATTGAGTCGTGTCAAAACCAAGTCTACTGCTGTCAGGTGCTCACCCAAAGATAATCGGCCGCCGCTCGACGGTTATCTTTTTATAAATAAAAGTACAACCAGGTTGATAGAATTCGACCACTCAACTTGGTTCAGCAGGGCGCTCTTCTTTACCATCGGAGGGCGCCTATGTTGGGATCTTCACCTTGAATAGTCTTCGGAACGTTGCGCCTACTGGATCAGCCGGAAAAGGTTTGCCCTGCCTGGCAAGTCGTTTTTGGGGACTATAAAGGGGTCGATTTGTTACATGTCCTTAGGGACTGAAAAGGTTAAAGTCTGAGGATCATGATCTGATACACCGAAATTTTGTACCTCAGCTTTGAAGTATGAGAAATAACAGAAAATATTGTCAGGACATGTCTTGAAATCGCACGCTTGTCTTATGAAATCAAATATGGTTTTTTTCAAGTTAAATTGTGCCATTAAATCCGTTATTTGTCTGGTTTTAGTGTCAGGGCTCATGAATTTGAGATTGAAGTCACCTGGGTATAGCCAATGTTCAGTAAAACATAATATGCTAGGAAACCTGAATGAGTTAACAATATCATCAAGTAATAGCATTTTGTTTCGAATACATTGTACATTGAAATTTAGTACTAGCAGATGTTCTGTATTATTGGATATCGATTCGGGATTGGTAGATTTGATGCTTTTTCCTGTCATGATAATTTCCTGGGCAAGTGATCCAATCTCCGGGATAAAAAATGAGACACTAGTGCGCCTTTTGGCCATACTTCCTCAGTCCAGGCTTTGTTCATTTCTTCTTCTTTAACTGATACTTTGTAAGATGAATAAGATTCTGGAAACTCAGATTTTACTGCTGAGCATCTAACATCTGATAGGGTGGGCTTCAAGAAATTAAGAAGTTCATCTGGCTTTGTATCGGGCTTCAGCCTGGTGACATGTAGGTCAATATATTTTGACACTGTCATTAGATCACCTGTATCACCACTCTTATCTCCAATCAGATATGAAGCCTTTCCTCTTCGCCTTGATTTGGCTTAGGACCATGCGTTATTGCTATCGGAATTTGCATTGATTTCTCCGAGGGCGTGGATTTCATTCATTTTCAAAGTTGATGAAGCTTGTTGAATGCCCAAAGCTACATCGGCATTAGGTAATTGTGACTGTTTGTTTCTGATAACTTTTATGTTTTGTTATTTCTTCTTCTTCTCGTATTTGTGTGCGTGCCTTTTTATTTTCCTCGTCTTCTTTCCGATTTCCGAGAGTATGTTTACTTGTTTTATTCTGACCTTGGTTTTTATGGGCACTGGTGATACTGTTTGGAGGTTTTTGTGTACTTGACGCATTCGCCGTTTCGTTGTTTTTGCGATCTTGTTTTTCATCAAGTTTCATCTCAAGTATGGAAATTTTTTCTTTCAGCTGAGAATTATTTTCCTGTATCACTTGATATTTTTCTTCCATTTCCTGCATGATTCTCTTGTAGAGTTTGATTTTCTCACTTTCTTCATAATCAGCATCATTATTTTTGAGTTTAACCTCATTTTTCGCGATATGCTTGCAGCCGGCGGTCTTTGTAGCAGCTGATTGTTTTATACAAACTGGATGAAAGATTTCACTACAAATCACACACTTTTGAGAAGTTACTACTTTTTTATTACAATGGAAACACAATTTGTCCTCATTATTTTTGAGAGCTATCACGTTCACGTCCGTTTCACTCGGCGCCATATTGCCAAAGTATAATAAATGGAAGGATCAGTTTTTTTATCGTTCATACCAGCATTTTTCAAAAATGTGTTCAATTTCTGATTCCAGACACGACTAGCCTGCTTCAATCGACATAATGATTTTTTCAATCGACACACTTTGTTTCGTTGAAATATTCAGGAGGGACCTTGTACATTTCTTCTTGCAAATCTCCTTGCGAAAAAGCAGTGACAGCATCAATCAGGTCAATTTCAAGGTGGTGTTCTGCAGCAAAAGCAAGCAAATATCTAATCGAACTGTAGCGGACCACATGTGAATACTGAGAAATATCTTCATTTTGCCCTTTCTTTTTGAAGAACCATTTGAAATTCAAAGGCTTTTTATCAGGTGGTAAATCCACAAGGTCCCAAGTGGCATTCTAAAAATGGGCATCATGTCCGTTTCTCATTGCTTGAATACGCTCGTCCTTCTCCATTAAGTGGATCACCATTAGCTTCAGTAACTGCAGAATGAGTAACAAAATCTCTCATTGCTTTAGGTGTGAGGATCGTACAATCTGTATTCTTTTGATTCTGAACTGTAGCTAATAAACATGGATGGAATTGCTTAGCATCCAACTTCTTCTTTTGACTGTGAATATGTGCAAATGCCATGCAGCCAAATGTTCTTGCATGAATCAGTGTCGGTTTCTTTTCCATCCACATTTCTTCTGATGTTCTTTCTACAGATTTACTAGGCAAACGATTGAGTAGATAGACTGATGTATAAACGGCTTCGGCCCAAAATACGTTAGCTAATTCTGCATCAATAAGACGACAACGAGCTTTTTCTATGATAGTTCGATTGAGTCGCTGTGCTCTCCCATTTTGTTGGGGAGTATAAGGGCATGTGAGCTGATGTTTTATACCATTA